>PVJC01049499.1:0-12227 GCA_004026665.1 Murina feae | reverse complement strand
TCCCTTGGCCTGGCCTGTGGGGATTGGGCTGAAACTGGCCTTCGACATCCCCTGAGGGGTCCTTGATTGCAAGAGGGCACAGGCCAGACTGAGGGTTCCCACTGATGCATGATCTGGGCCAGGGAGGGACCATGGGAGGGCTCTAGGATGTGTTTGGCCCGTCTCACCAAGTTCCAATTGGCCAGACCCCAGCAGCAAGCTAACCTACCAGTAGGAGCATCTGCTCCCTGGTGGTCAGTGCGGTTATAGCGATTGGTCAAACGTCAAACAGTCAGACACTTAGCATATTAGGCTTTTATTAAATAGGATATATATATATATATATATATATATATATATATATATATATATATTAATTATAGTGGGAAGAGAACATGTTAAGATTATTTTCCAAGGTTCATGACCTGAGCAACATAAAACAATGTGTATATCCTGTTGTTCAGGTCCCAAACCTGGGAAATCCTATATAATAAAGAGCTAATATGCAAATGGTCATCATGCCCTTGTACCCTCGCGCCCTTGTGACAGAATTGCTCAACCATTCCACACTGAGGAGAGAGGAATGGGGACCAGCCAGGCACAAATGAGCTCACCTCACGAGGGACCAGCCAGACTGTGACACTGGAGAGGGACACGCTGCCCACCCTGTAGGCCCAGGCACCAGCGCCTGCACCTGCAACCTGGGAGAGGGACAAGCTGCCCGTCCCGTGGTCCTGGGCACCTGCTGCTATGGCCCGGGTGAAGCCACCCACCCACAGTCCCCTGCAGCTGAGGTCAGCCCGAGCAAAACCAACCTGGGTCCAGGGTGCCTGCAGCCAGCCAGAGAGAGAAAAGCCTGGGTCCTGGGTACCTGCCACCAGCTAGAGGAGGGAATCCTGGGTCCCTGGCGTGGGGCAAGGCAGAGGCAGTTAGGGGCTATCAGGCCAGTAGGGGAGCAGTTAGGGGCAATCAGGCAGGCCGAGGTGTATAGGGATGATCAGGCAGGCAGGCAGAGGGGGTTAGGGACAATCAGGTAGGCAGGCAGACAGGTGAGTGGTTAGGAGCCAGCAGTCCCAGATTGTGAGAGGCACTTGAACATCCTCTGAGGGGACCCGGATTGGAGAGGGTGCAGGCCAGGCTGAGGGAATCCCCCCGCCCCATGCACAAATTTCAGGCACCAAGCCTCTAGTAGGAATATAAGGGACAAATTGAAGTTTGGTTAATATTGACAAATTTCTATTGATGGAGATTGATTTGTAGTATGTATAAAGAATTCTATGGAAAATAACAAGGAAGGAGGTAAATAGATTGGTAGATAAGTAGATAACAGGAATATGTACACAACTCTTTTAAAAAAATGGTTCTAAAAAAGGAGGAATGAAACAAGATGGAAGATGATGTGTGTGTGGCCAAGAATAGATTAATTTTAAAGTAATTTTAACAAAATTAGACAAAAATTGAAGATAAAGGACAGAGAATAATTGGGATGTGAAGTGTCTGAGGACACAAGAGGAAACCAGATAGACAGCATATTCTTACTAAGTCTCTCTCTCTCTAAAACACACAGTAATCACAAGTATGGTTTGTGTAAATGATAACAAAGACTTGAGGTTATATTAGCTAAAAAGTGTCACTGATATGGTATATCAGAGCTAAAACTCACTCCTGAGTGTTCTGACAGCTGGATCCAGAGCCCATTCTTCTAAAGGCAGCGAGGACAAGGACTATTTAATTAGTAACTAGCACACACTATTGAGCTCTAGCTGACAAGTTAATCAATCCATTAGAATAATCAGTCGCAAGTAATTCTGCTGCTCAGTAGTCAAAATTGCATTCTTCTTTTGCATATAATTCACAATAAGATAATTTTCATATGATCTAGACTGGACTGAGATTGCCTGACTTGTTTGAAGTAGAAAAGCATTAGTGATATGTGTAGTAATTGTATTTGCATATTTTGAATCCAACTGTGTACACTTTCCACTGTCTCTGCCATTTAACATTGGTCTAGAATGGCCCATTCATTATCTAGCGCTCAAAGCATAAACACTTTGCCTTACGGTTTTAAAGTATTTGAACCATTATGGAAATGGAAGGCGAGGAAAATATAACAAGAGAGATGGGGAAATCATTTGACCTTATTTTGTTTCCTGTATGTAATTAACCCTTTAACTCCTTTTGTTTCCAAGGCTTATATTTTCAAAAACAGAAAGTTTTATTCCTGCATATAATGTAGATTATTAAATGTTCAGCATTTTTCTTATTTTGGACTCAAGTTTCATAGGACATGTATTATTCATGGGGAGAAAATGTGGTAGTATGCACACTTGCATAAACATCATATGTAGAGTATTTTAAATTTAGAAAGAGTATTTGGCCTTATGCTTCAGGAGACATCCTACTAAATCGTATAAGGATTACAGCTTTTGATAGACATTTATCAATCCACGGTAGGATGCCTGCTGTGACAAGCTGTCTTTAGGAGCTGAGGATTTGTGAAGATAAAGTTACACTGGGTTTACGCTATAAAAGGAAAGTCACGTGTACATGTACTTGCGTTGTAACTTACCAGTAGAGGTCTTGAATTTGCCAGAACAGTTTTAAGTTTAAATGTCCCAATTCCTAACAGATGATATATGAAACCATATATCCGGCGCTTTCCTTAGGAAAATATAGCCAGCATACTGGGACTATATGATACGTGCTATTGCCAGCTTGTCTCCTTCAAATTTCTCCTGAATTCATTCCAAGCCAAATTCCTCCCTACCTCTGAACTAAAACTACCCTATCAATCACTGGTATCCATCTAATGTAATATTCAGTGGCCATTTCTCAGTCCCCATGTGAATGGACTTATCAGATGCATTTGACACACTTTGTCACTTTCTCCTTCTTTGGGTACTCCTTCTTCGTGGTCTCCAGGGCTGCATTTTCTTGGTTCTTGTGTACCTCTCTAGGTCCTCTGTCTCAGCCTTATGACTCAAGCTTACAACCTTTAAACACTGGATTTCTCAGAGCTCAGTCATTGGACCTGTATTATTCCCTATCTATAGTCACTCCGTAAGTGATGTTATTCACACCTAAGGATTTTAACTATGTAAAGCTAATGGCTCTAAAGTTTGTATATCTAGCATGGGCTACTCACCTACAGTTCAAAATTGTATGTTCATCATGACCTGACTAGCTAGTAAGTATCACCAACTAACAGGTTCAAAGCCAAACTCTGAATTTCTCTTTATCTTCTGGCTTCCCTCCTAATCTGTCCCATCTCGTAATGTGGCAGAGCCATTCTTCAGTTACTCATATCAAAAACCTCACTCACCTTGGATTCCTTCCTTTCTGTCACCTCACATCCACTCTACCATGGTATCTTATCATTTTTGCTTTCAGAGATATCCATGGTTAAAGTACTTCTCACCTTCAACCACTTCTTTTCTCCTCTGAGTCACTTCATTTCATGACAGAACTCTTTTTTCCTATCTCCATCTTGTTGTTCTACAGACTATTTATGGCATAGCTTCCAGGGTGACTCTTTAAAAACCTAAGATCATATGTGTTCTCCACTCAGAATTCACCAATGGCTACTCATTTCACTCCGATGGAAAAACTTACAGATTTGACTGTGATCCTCAAGACTCTATATGATCTGCATCTCTCCCTTCTCATTACTATTCCCAAGACCTAATCTATCAATGCCCCCCTTCTTTCACATCTTCCTCCAACCCCACCTCACTCCATTCCAGCCAAACGCCTATGGGTTATGAATGCAACAGGCCTGCTCTCAGGTCAGGGCTCTGGCACTCACTAGTTCTGCCTGGAATCTTTTCTTTGTCAGTCTGGCTCACTCCCTGTCTTCTTTCAGGGTCCTATTAAAATAATACTTTATCTGCCCGGCTGGTGTGGGTCAGTGATTGAACACTGGCCCGAGCACCAAAAGGTCACAGGCCCAATTCCCAGTCAGGGTACGTGCCTGAGTTGCCGGCTCAATCCCCAGTAGGAGGTGCACAGGACACAGCCTAACATCGGTATTTCTATCTCTCTATTCCTCTCCCTTCCTCTCTCTGAAAAAAAATCAATAAAAAATATTTAAAATGACACTTCATCTGAGAGCCTTTTTCTTACCTCTCCATGGCAAATGGTACCCTTATTACCATACATCCACCTGTGTGTACTTATCACCATTTGAGACAGTATTTTCTAGTTTGTTCATTGCTGATTGCTATTACACAAATAAACCTTTGTAATTAGAATTGCATGCTTCTAATTAGACAAGTACAATAGTTAGCTCCATGGAAGCAGGGACTTCATCTGCTTAATACCCAACAATTGTGCCTGGGACATGGTTAGTTCTCAATAAATACTCAATGAATGAATGATGAGATGTATATTCTTGCTTCCTGAGTTAAGCACATTTTTTTTATAGATTAACAATTAGCCAAGACAAAACTCTCCAACACCTACCGACTTCTGCTTTCTCTATGAATCAGCTTCTTAGCTATCTGGACTTGGTAGACAACTCTCAGTGGAGAAGACAGGACTTGCAGGTACTGTCAATGCAGGTTCTAATTCATGGGAATATTAGTATTAAACTATAAACACAAACAGATTTAACCTCTTGAAACCTTGGTTATGGGTCAGGTTCTAATTTATGGGAATATTAGTATTAAACTATAAACACAAACAGACTTAACCTCTTGAAACCTTGGTTATGGGTCATAATAACTGTACAAATCACAGTAAAAGCATCGATCCATTGGCAGATTGTGAATTACAACAGTGACGTGAGTCTGTTACTTTTCTTCCCAGGTGTGAAATATCCACTGCAGTAGTTTGTTTAGTAAGACAGAAAATATACTCCCAGATTTATACTTCTTATCCTACAAGTTGAAGAATTCAGCATTGACAGTGTGCGGTATGGGGAGCAGCTCTTCCAGGTACTAGTTAACATGAATTTGGGCAAATTACAACATTTCTCAAGTGTAGTTTTCTTGGCTATGAAATAGGAAGAACAGTGGCATCCACTCCATAGGGTTGCCTGAAGGATTAAGTGCAGCAATGCATGAAAAGCACTTGGGAAAATACTTGTAGTTTCTTTTCCTGTTGTTACTGTTAGCATTACATTGACTAGTTTCAGTGTCCTTGAGTTAAATGTCATTCTTCTAGAGTCTTAGTTTCCCAGGAGGTGAGGGGACAGTTACAAATAAAATCCATTGTTCTGAGAGCAGAGTGTGGGTTACAGGGAAACAGATCATCACCCGCATTTGAGAATTACCTATTTTTCCAGTTCTTTTTTAAATTCTAAGGGCAAGTTACATTGTAGTTCTTTATTATCTCAAAGGTGTGCCAGGATAGTTTTTCTTTCCCCATAACAAATCATTTCAAAAATGATTAAACTAAAAGTCAATTTAAAATGTTTTTAAAAGTGGGCTCATAGGTCTTTATAAAATAAGATATTTCCCACCTGCAAACTAATGCTACAGAAGTTTGCCTCATGTGTTAGCGAGTATTTCTGTGGGAAGGTGCTAATGTTTCCTAAGCAGCATATGGGCCATTAGATCCGATACATGAGAATGACTTGTGCAGCAGTCCTCTGAGGAATATTCCAGGATTTGTTAGGAGAGAAACAGAATTTCTAGAGATACAGAAATCAAAATACCAGCTTGAATATTATAATGACATTTTGTTGTTATGTATCACCTGTCTCAAATGCTTCACACCCATTTTCTCATCTAAATAACATTTCTGTGCATTAGTAAAGTGACAGGTATTAGGCTTCTTTTCAAAATGCGGGGAAATATGTACGAGGGAGTTAACTACTGTGTTGCACCTTGTACCATTTGCGTTCTTCTTTATTTAGTTTATTTAATATTTTGCACTATTTTATTGGAAGTGAGAAGGTTATCAACTGTAGCTTTATCTTCAAATATAGAAAATAGCAATACCCTGGTTAATCCAGCTTTTGTTATTTGTCCCAACAGTGAGATATTAACACCAAAATGTATTATTCGGTTACTAGAGGCTTGGTGCACGAAATTCATGCAGTGGTGGGGGGGGTGTCCCTTAGCCCAGCTTGCACCCTCTTGCAATCCAGGACCCCCTCTGGTAGGGTCCCTAGGCCTGGCCAGCGATCAGAGTCTATTGGGGTTTTCCTTCCTCCAGTTTCCAGCAGCTGGCCCTGCCCCAGCTGCTGCCACTGCTTGCCATCTGTGCAGCGCCTCCCTTCCCCCACCACCAGTCACCTCCCTCTGTGGGCAACAGGTGTGGGGTGTGATCGCTTGGCTGGCCTGGGCTTCCCTCTGTGGGGCAATTGCTGGCCGACCCTTCACACCTGACTCAGTGTCACTGGCCAGTGGCCTGGGCCTCCCTCTTTAGGGTGATTGATCACAGGGCTTCTTTATCAATCACCCAACAGAGGGAAGACCCACCCACCCAACCGGGGCTCCACAATTAATCTCTGTGCAGAAGGTAGCCTGGGCCTCCCTCTTTAGGGTGATTACAGAGCCCCCCCTCCCAATTGATCACCCCACCAACCGGTGGCCTAGGCCTCTCTCTGTGGAATGATTGATCACAGAGCCTCCCCCCTCAATTGCCCCACAGAGGGTGACCTGGGCCTCCCTCTGCAGGCAATCATGGAGTGATAGTGGAGCCCCCAACCAATCGTATTGCACCCACCTTGGCTGGCCTGGCACCAGTGCATGTCATAGTGTGGTCGTCCAGAAGGTCATCCAGATGATTGTTCTGCTATTGGGTTGTTTGGTCCATTTGCATATTATGCTTTTATTATTATAGATTCTATGTAGACTAGAGTATTAATACACTCAGTAACTCTAAATTGAATAAACATTTATTCATCAAGCATTTACTATGCATTTGGTATAGACCTACCTAGTGTCAGATACTATAGGTACAGAAGATACAGACTGGATAATCAAGAAAATTCTGTTTCTTGATTAAAAATAAACGTGTCTTTAGTAATGCTTTTACTGGCATCATTGAATTTTAAAGGAAACTATCTCATGTAAAATAAAACGTCTTAACAATACATGTAAATAGGAGCCAAAAAAATTGTCAGATAATTTGTGTTCCATGATGGTATTACTGGCCACTATTAGGCTTTCAGCTGCATAAACATGTATATTCACTGGACTAGGGTGAAATCTTTGCCACTGCTCACCTATCAGTGTGCCTTTGACCTAGACACATGAAGAATTGTGTGACCCTTCTTCCTAAAATGTGGGTAATGATGGCAGTTACTATCTGTATGAAGAAGTGCCCCAAATATTCCAGGTCTCCCTGCCAGTCTCCCACGGTCTATGTCTGGACTAGTTCAAAGGAACTTCCTTCCTGATTTGGTGCGATATAGAATTCTCTGTGATCTTACACATCTGCTCCTTCTTAGTTTGGGGTAATTAATCTGACAACAATAATATGAAATGTATCAACAAAAAAGAAAAAAATGGTCACTTAGCCCAAATCTTAGGGAAAAGCCAGAGTTCATCTGGGCCTAGTGAACGAATCATATTTTGTATGAATCACCACTAGCAGAGAGGAATGTGGGAGGTGTTCAGCTGCTAATGAATGTAAGGATGTGTGCAGAGTTGACAGTTATCTGGAAAAATGGGATTCTGTTTGGAGGAAGAGATGGTGTATGGTAGTTATGCAAACCATAGGGCATGCATGAATGCAGAGTATCCCCCCAAAATGAATACATAATTAATAGCTGATAGCTCAATTAATGTTTATTTTTAAATTTAATCCACTAGAATTAATAATTATTCAAAGTGTGTATACATTACCAGGGAACACCTATAGATATGAATCCTTTGTGAGGCTAGCCCTAATTTCTTGATATTTCCAGACGTATCTAAGCCCATCACGAGACATATCTTAGTTCTTAACTTTGACAAATTCTATAAAGATTTCTGTTATATAGACCTACTTCTAGTTCCTCAAGAGGACCTCATTCTCAGATATCTCTATGTCTCTGAATATCACCATTATCGATCAGGTTGAAAGAATAGAAACTGACTAAAGGAAACTATTATTAAAAACTAAAACTGTCTTCTTTATTTTCAGGACCTATTCAAACTTGTCTAGTGGGGCAAATACTCTTTTGTACCTTAAGAGAAATTTAGTACATGTCCAATTACTTTTTTGGTGATTTTTCCATCATAAAGTTTCAGTAAGTTCTAGACAAAAACATAATCTCATTTCTGTAAATATTCAGACCCATATAAAACTCAATATCATGAACTGCTCTTAAACGTAATACTTACCCTCCTCAAGCTCCGCCTTGCATTAGGCAAGACCTGGCAGTGGAATGGAGGCTTATAGATGATTTCTCTGTGTGTCTTTCTTCAGTGTGTATGCTCCTACCTATTTCCCCATTCCCTCCAAAGCTGCCTTCTGGCTCCTCTGAGGCTAAGGCTGAAGGCAAAGAGAGGTAGAGGCATGATGTTCTCTGTTGACAGATAATGCTGTGATCTGACATTTGTGTTTCCTAGTGTTGTAGACTATTAAATGGCGACCATTTTCAGAGAGCATTTCTGGGATTTCTTAACTGGGAATGAAGGTTTCTTAACTGGGAACACGTAGCTGTATCTCCCCTGGTTTGTTGAAGGTGATTCTTTCTTAACCATGTGGGCAACTGGCAACCTACCTGTCTTCTGTTGAGATTGCAATAAGTTTAAAGTGAACTCCTCAACCAACTCTGTTACTAGCAAGAAGCACTCATAAGCCACTGCTCCCTTGAGCTGTCACAATGTGGCTGCCAACAACTGTATCTCAATCTCTTCCTATTCTGGTAGCATAGTCCCATAGCTAGAAACTTGGAATTTTTATTCCTTAGGTGGGAATCCAAGATGAAATCCCTCATTGCTCCCTCAAATCTAGGGTGGAAAACAATACTCACTAAATGTGTTGTTTGGCTGCCTCCTATCACTACATTTGGTGAAAACATGGATGGGCAATGCTTTTTCAGTTGTGGTGGAGAGAGGAAACATATAAAACTATGAAATTATTTATTAAAGGTAAATACTATATAAAATACTAAATATCTAAGTATTTAGAAAATACTTTAGAAAGTGACATTAATGTTAAAGGCAAATACTTTAGAAATAATATTCTCTATTTTTAAACCCAATGTCCATTTAGAAGACAAGTGCAAAATTAGCATGAAATTTATTTCCCTCAAATTACTGTATGAGATACATGGTGATATTTTTCACCACAAGATATTAGACAAGGGCTGGCTAGCAATTTAAAGTATTATATGAGTTTTCATGATGCAGGAATAGAGGGTATGTCTTATGGGCAGCTGCTGAATTGACAACTAACACTGAAAAATAAGAGAGAATCAGAACTTAAAAATTAAAACTACATGGTAAATTGATGTGAGAACTAATTGTCTTAGGGAAGGTTGACTGGAATGTTGAGTGACTCTGATTATGGATATGAAGGAGATTCAGCTCAAGCCAAACACATTCATGAATTCCCAGGATTGACTTCATGTCACAGCAGGTTTGGCAGCTGTTCCCTTCCTTCATCCAGATTCCATGAAGTTACCTCCTAAAGTGGTGTATTACATCATAGTCAATTTTATCAGATTAAAAAAAAATGTGGGCATAAGCCTGAATCTCCAGAGTAGCTCCTTGGTTGATGCTTTGAGATGTAGACGAAGTTTGGTTCAGTTCAAAGAACAGGTTTTGTTTACATACTCTGTGCTACCCAGTGTACTAGACAATAATGATGCAAGGATAAAGATATGACCTCTGCCACTGAGGACATTCATCTGCTGGTGAGACAGAAAATTCATTGGTGGAATGCTTCCTAACAGATTTGCAGAAAGATATTACAGGAAAGAGTGGTATGCTTGGAACCCTAGCAGGGCTATTCTCTGTGAATAGGGTCTTCTGGAGTAGTGCAATGAGTGACCTTTGGGGATAATCAGTTTTCAACAATAGCTTTAGCATAGGTTTATAAATATTGGAAGCAAAATTTGTTCTACCATCTTCCCTTTTAGACATAAAGACTTATTCTGGCAAGAATGGGAACAAAGATAATGGTACTGGTGAAAGTCAATTGATGTGTAATTATTTTTATTTCAGTTAAAATCAATAAACTTAAAAGTACCACTCCAAAATTCAGGAGCAATAGTTAATGAACCTTATTATTTAAAGTTGAATAAAAGAATAAAAGAATACTTTCTTGGGAGAAATAAGTGTAATTCAAATTTAATCTTATTTGATAGCATTTTGTCTTAGATTGTTGTTTATGATTTTGTGCCTTGCAAATCAAATGGGTCTTCCATGTAAATTGGCTTAAATATATAGTTAGTAAATACTAACTTTCCCTGATTTCAAATACCCATCTGGCAACATACATAATTATGACAATATTATTGATTATATTGCCTATGTTGCACTTTACATCACCATGACTATTTTGTACCTACCAGTTTGTTCTTAATCCCTTCCCCCTTTTCACTCAGTTCCTCAACCCCTCTCCCCACTGGCAATTATCAATCTGTTTTTTGTTTCTATGAGTTTGTTTCCATTTTGTTTCTTTTTTTATTTCTATAGATTTCACATATAGGTATAATCATGTGGTATTTGTTTTTCTCTGTTTGACTTTACTTAAGAAATCCATTAAGAGACCATTGAAGAACACTAGCAATGAAATGATAGCATTAAGAAGAATGGAGAGTAGATAGAATGAAAGGCTTTTTAGTTGGTAGAATCAACAAGATCTGGCTTTTCCTTAGAAGTCTTCGGTAAGAAATGGAAAATGACTTCAACATTTCTGACTTGAGAAATTGAGTGGATGAAGTTATCATTTACTGAGAGGTGACACTAGAGTCAGGGAGAGAAGGATGGTTTTACTTTGAAATATATTGACTTTTAATTGCTTCTAGAGTCTAAGCATATAGAGGGATTACCTGATGCCTGGATATATAGTTCTGAAGTTTAGGTGAGAAAATGACTAAAAATAAGTCTTTGGAGTCATAAATATACTAGTATGTACTTTATTCATTTCATAGCTATGTAGTATAGTTTCAAAAAATCTAGTAATTTATCTTACTAAAGTGAATTGCTCTCCTGTCACTGAAATGGTTCAGGCAGAAGTTGAATGGGATGGTTTTTTGGTCATCATCATAGTAAATGAACTCATTGGAAAACTTCTGATTCTCCAATTTTCTTCCCCAATTCTCGCCTTATTATGTAAAAATTTGGAAATTTCAAATAATAAATATTAACTTTCCCCTCAAAAATCAATACTTATGTAATTCAGTGAAGGTCTTACTAAAGACCATAAAGGGAGATCTTATACTATCCATAGAGGTAAGGCTCAAGTTATATGCAATGTTTACTTGTTTATAGAAATGACAAATGAGAAAAACAGAGTCAGTAAAGTAGGATAAGTGGCTAAATGAAAAGGTTATAGGAAGTGAGAGTCACACAGATTTTTGTTTAAATCCTGGTTATACAATTTATTGTTTAATATAAGACTCCTTATTTAATCTTAAAATTTTCTTATATGTTAAATAAGGAGAATGATATCTACTAGTTGTGAGGATACAATGTAATTATGCAGTATTACCATAGTGACTTTCACATATGTGGAGCTGTTAATAATTTAAAGTGGTTACCTCTACTAGTAGTTTGCATTTTATAACTTAGAATAGACAAATTAAAATAATTTGTACAAAATCAGCATTTTGGATAAAGAGTTTGTCATAAGTGTAGGAGGGGAATTAAAATTATATATATATGTATACATACATATAGATAGATAGATATACACACATATAGATAAGTAGATATTTTCAGTTGAAAATTAAATATGAACATATGGGAACAATAAAATGTGTTACTAAAATTTTATGGTTATCTAATACTGAAGGATTAAAAAAACACATTTACTTATTTTTCTTTCTGGCTATGATTTGTATAAGTAATGACAAATTTGGTTTTGGACACCAATTGAAAAGAAAATTAACTGGATTGAGTTTATGGTTAAACACAAAATATTTCTCTATAATCTCCCAACTGGAACTGGAACTAATATTAAGAGCATAGCACTCATTTTAAGCTAGTTAAGCAGGGACCTAAGCCATCTACCATGTCAGCTTTTTGTGTGTCTGTTCGTTTTTAAGGGTGTCCTGATGTCATATCATTGAAAGTCAGGGAAGGAGAGGAATTCAGTGTCCCTTTGTCCAGCCTCCTCAATGGAAAGGTGAAGGGTAAAGC
>PVJC01049498.1:0-12135 GCA_004026665.1 Murina feae | reverse complement strand
GGCTGGCATCTGAGAGCGTGCCTCTCGGGGTGCTCCTGGCGGCCATTCACCTGCCAGGGTGGTCGGCATTGCCCAGACCGTGCAGACAGGATGGTTTGTGGTGAACCCCTGCTTTCCTTCGCGAGTCTGGGCTCTCGATACTCATTAGATAGAGGTTCCCTCTGTGACCAGCCCCCGATTAAAACCTTGGTCACTGGAGACTTTACTGGGCTTCTTTGGACCGAGACATCACACACACACACACACACATACACACCTACACACACCTACACACACACCACACACACATACATACACACCTACACACACAACACACACACATATACACACATACACACATACACACCTACACACACCTACACACGCACACCACACACACATACACAATACACACCTATACACACCTACACACACACCACACACATACACACATACACACATACACCTACACACACAACACACACACGCACACCTACACACACAACACACATACACACACACCTACACACACACCACACACACATACACACATACACACATACACCTACACACTACACACACCTGCACACACATACACACACATACATACCTACACACCTACACATCTACACACCTACACAGATACACACACACGCACATGCACGCGCTGCATTTTTGTGGCTGGGGAGAGAGAGTGCTCCGTGTCACCCTCGTGGGAGAGGGAGAGCCCCAGGGGGCCTGCGCCCAGACTCCTCCAGATCCCGTCTGCACCTTTCCCTTCAGACCCAGCTGTGTGTCCTTGCTGTGCAGCTACACAGTAGCCCCCTGTTATTTGTGGTGTTGCCGTCCACTCTGTCAGTTGCCCTTGGTCGACCATGGTCTGGAGATATTAAGGGGGACTCCAGAGGTAAACAATTGACAGGTCTTAAGTTGCGTGCTGTCCTGAGCAGTGTGATGAAGTCTCGCACTGTCCCCGGGGATGCGCCTCTCCCTTTGTCCAGCGCATCCACTCCCTACACACTACCTGCCTGTCAGTCACGTAGTGACCATTGGGTTGGCAGATGGACTCCCGCTGTACTGCAGTGCCTGCGTTCACGCCACCCTTGTCTTACTTAATGATGACCCCAAAGCGTGTGAGTAGTGATGCTGGCAGTTTGGATATGCCAAAGAGAAGCCATAGGCTGTATATATGTATGTGTAAGAAACCACCATTAGTGTATATAGGGCCCAGGAGTGTTTGCCGCTTCAGGCTTCCTCAGGGGGTCTGGGAACATACCTGCCTTGGGTAAGGGGGCTAATGTACTAAATCTTCATCATGAACCTGACCGTCTGGGAGTCTTGTGAGCCCCGTAGCAAGTCTCTGAGTGTGCAGGTCACCTTGGGGACCCTGGCACAGATCCCAAATGTTGAAGTTGCCTGCTATGTGGACAGCTCAATCCTAATGGCCCTAAGTGATTGTCTCATTGAACTTCCCAAAACACTGGGAGGCGGGCAGCGTCATTGTCCCCTTGGCCAGCGCAGACCCTGTAGCTCATACCTTTATTTCGGCATCTGTGCGTTGTCAGGTGTGTGCACCTTGCAGCCTCTTGTTTCTGTCATGGAGAGGGGGGTTTCAGGGAGGAAAATCACTGACCGCTGCTCCCATCACCTGTCATTCCAGGTACGAGCACATCCTCACGGAGCCTGGCCCCGTCCCGGCCTATGCCCTGAAGCTGCTGGTGGCGATGACCGCACACAGCCCCGCCTTCACCAGGTACTGACCCCAGGCCTTTCTCTCGCTTTGCATTTCCGAGATGCACTGACATGTTCTGCAAATGTTAACGATGATGAGATTCTGCAAGTCTAACATTTGAGTTGCCAGAGTGGTAATTTCACGGTTTTATGGTTTGTGATGTCTGTCACTTACGCTGTTTGGGTCTTGTCATCTTTTTATCCCCGGTCGGGGTTGGCATCCTGTGGCATTTTTGATGCTTTAAAATTATAAATTCCTTAAAGAGAAAAAACTACCACATATCCTCTTCAAAATGTCAGTTGTTGCCTCATATTGTATTGAACAGTTTATTAAATTGCTGCGGTATTTGCAGACTATTACTTTCCACCATTGTATGTAGTTGACAGGCTTGTGGTAAGTAATGGGGAGCTTTTGCCTTTATGGAAGGCACTGCGTGTAATGATGCCGCATTTTTTGAACTGGTTTCTAGGGTAATGGCAACAGCTTTCAGGCTCGTGAGAAGTTTGTTCCAGGGCACCCGGGTCCACAGAGGAGAAGAGAAGGGGAGGTCTCCTTGCTTTCAAGCAAGAAAAGTAGCTGTAGTTGTGTCGGTGACCTAGGAGGGCCTGCTGGGTGTAGGCCACCTGTAGGCGCGGTGACCGGGTGGAGTGGCCAGTCGGTCTTCAGCAGCTAAGGCGCTCGGTCACAGTCCCGGTCAGCTGGGTTTCGCCTGCTCTGCTCTCCTGCCACAGAAAGCACTGCACAGTAGTACGCCCCATCCCTATTGTCACCTGTGAACAAGAAAGGCTGTTTGTAGAGAAAATCCATCCTGGGGGAAGTCTGACCCATGGCTGTGCCAATGCACAGGGGCGAAGCATAACGAACTCACAGGGGTCCCAGGTGCTCTGCCCTTGGGCCATCTGCAGTGCTGGGTGGAGGCAGCCCTCAGGCCATTTGCTTCTGCTGTGAGCAGCCCCATTCATTTCCGAAGGGCAGCACACAACAGGACCCTGTTCATTATCCCCGTGCCATGTGGCACACAGATTTCCACCCGGGCAATTCTTTAAATGAGAAAATTTTTCAATTAATATTACAGCCATAGTACACAATTCCCTGTAGCAGTTGGAAGGGGCAAGATAAATTTTGAGTACAAAGGTACCTGAAGAATTTTTTTAACTGAAATTAATTGCTCCTCAACCTCCACTGAAGGCCACGTTTGCTGCGGCAGGTCTCCTTCCAGATTCCCCGTTCTGCCCGGAACCTTTCCTTGTGATGCTGGATGTTAATGTGGGAATTGTCCCATCTCAGTTTTGAGTGTGGCTCCAGAGGTCAAGAACAGAGCAGTTTCCCAAACCGGTTTATTTATATTCCTCACAGCATTGTGCGAGAGGTCTGGTTGTCTTTTTTAAAAAAGTGTGTGTGTTTATTTTAAGTCAGGTTTTCAAGGTCTAGTTTATACAGAGTAAAAGTCACTCGTTTTAGGAATATAAGTCTGTGTTTCCACAGCCACACACGTTTGTGCAGCTGCCACCACTCTAAAGATGAGTATTTTCATCATCCCAAAATATCCCCTCATGCCCCTTGGGGTGCTGGCTTATACATTCCGTTTGGCTGGATATTGATATGAGCTGGTTGATTTTCTATGTCATGTTAATGTTTAAAATACATTTTAAAAGAGTTACTAGATAGCATAGTACAAATGTCAGTGTGTGAAAGGGTATACAGAAAAAAGCAAACTTTCACCCCAGATGGCCACTCTTACCACCGTGTGTGTTAACTTTCCCGTAGACATGAGTATGCTGCCTGCACCATCTGCACCGCTTCAAATATATGTAACGGCTTTAGTAAGATGTAATTCACACGCTTCACCTCTTTCTAGGAGATACGTGGTACGGCACTTTATGAATATCCAGCATTTATTTAGCGAGCACCCTTTGGTGAACATTTTTGTGTTCCCAGTCTTTTGGTATTACCAAACAAAGCTGTAAGTAATGCCATAGTTCACCACATGTGAACATGTATGTGTTGCGGAAATAATGAGAACTGGATTTGCTTCAACTAAAAGTGTATAAGCCCACAATCCCAGACTTGTCTCACATTAGTTATCTTCTGGGGGGGGGTGGTCTTCTGAAAAGTGGAAGACTCAGGGCCCAGCGTAGGCCCATTAAATCCAACCTCTAGGGCACAGGCACCAGGTCTGTTGAAGTTTCCCAGGTGATGCTGTGTGCAAGCAAGTTTGAGAACCGCTAGTCCGAGCTTCTGTAATTTTGAAAGGTGATGAATTGCCTCAGTCTAGGATGTTAGTTCTCCCCACCAGCCGTGTAGGAAAGTGCCTGTTGGTGCCAAACCTTTATCAGATTAGTGTCTCTAGTGTCCATCCTTGCCATTCTGATAGATGGAAATGGCCCCTTGCTTTTTAATTTCTAGTTTTTATTGCATTGTGATCAGATCATATTTTTGTTATGTTTCTAATTTTTATTATTATTTGTGGTCAATTTTTATGAATGTTCTGTGTTTGTTTATTTTAACCAAAGTTAGGCCTAATAGAAATTGTGTACAATGGTAACCTATGACATTTCCCCCAGTGACTTAGTGGCAGGGGTTTTAGGCAAAATGTGTGATTGTAAGTGTATATTAAGAGTAGAATTCCTTTATTGTTATGGGCAAATCGGTTTCTAGTACTGTAAAAGTAACCATGAACCTTTTGTTATAAATGTAACTCATTTATTGGATTCTTCGGCATTGTGTTATTTGAAGGATTCTCATCTTAATTTTGCATTAAGAGTCCAGAGTGCCAAGTAACAATTGTTGTAACGTTAATCCTACGTCAAGTGTAGCATTTATTATCTTATCAGGTTTATTCTTACAGGATTTTTAGTAGATAAAGAAGTCTTCAAAAGCTTAGTCATAGTGCAAGTGAGAATTGACTGTTCCCCTTAAATAAGGAACAAGAGGATAATCAAATCTGCATTGTACCTGACAGGGATTTTCTTAAAAAACACTATGGCCCTGGTGACTCTAGCTTTTATTATTGGGTTTATGGCAGGAAGGTAAATTGCTTACTACATTGGTCCGTTTTACTGTGAGAAGGAATGTGTTAAGCTCCCCCGAGCGCTGCCCTTTTCTCTCTGCTTAATTTTACAGTAGGTTGCACCGAACCCTTGCTTGAGGAGAGAACAGTGCCCTAGTAGCTTGTTTCCATTAAGAGGTAATTCGTTTTGGCAAATCTTCCTTAGCAAACAAATTAAATTTTAACTTCTTGAGTTCGTTTGGAGCAAAATATAGCTCTCTTCCTGAACTGCAAAAAACAAAACAAAAAAAACAAAAATGTTTATGCTCTTATCTAAGAATTATCATTTTAATTTGCTTGAAAAATGTTAGAGCTGTTTGTTTTATGGCAAGATTCACAAGTGTCTTTTAAAAGAATGAAATTCTCTTAAATGGATCTCTTAAATGGAGTCCATGTGAACCCAAGGTGTAACCTTCAATGAAAATACTTCTGCCCTTACAGACTTCAACTGACTTTCCTCATTAGTTTTGTATTAATTTTCTTGGCCATCCATCCATCCATCCATCCATCCATCCATCCAACCAACCAACCAACCAACCAACATCTATCTAATCAGCAAGTACTGAATGAAAACCAGGATAAGTGATAATTAAGATAAAGTTCTCACCTTTAAGGTACTTAGAGTTTAGTAGAGAAGAGAGACTTATCTGTAGACTTTTATGAAACAACTAGGGCCCCAGTGCATGAATTCATGCTGCTTGAAAGGAACTGTGGGCTGCGAGGCTGCGGTGGGCACAGGGGCAGGTCTTGGCCCATCCTCTGTGCCCCTGCCCGGCCACTCCTGCGGCTGCCCCCATCCCTTCTCTGCTGGCAGCCCTGCTCCTGCCACTGCTGCTCCCATGCACTGATGGTGCCAGCCCCGTTCGCCCCTCAGGAGCAGGGAGAGGTGGAGAAACCCTCAGGGGTGATCGGGGCTGCATCTGCAGCTTGCACCTGCTGATGGCGCTGAGCATTCGGGGCCGGCACTGGGCGCTGGCAGCAGGTATGAGCAGGGCCAGCGCTAGCAGCAGGTGCAAGTGTCTGGCAGGACCACAGCACATGGGAGCAAAGAATTTTCAGTAACCACCAGAAGCTTGCCCTAGTGACAGCGATTGGTGCCCCACCTTGGTCTGGCACCCCCGCTCACCTGCTTCACCATCCTGCTGCGGCTGACACCTGCCATGTTCCATGCTCTGCCACCTGCTGCCAACACCCAACATGTTCCCTGGTAGTCAGCGCACGTCATTAGTGACCAGCTGTTCGGATGTCCCACCATTCAGTCTGTTTGCATAGTAGGGGTTTATATATATAGATGTAATGACTTCCAAGGCACAGTCATGATCAGAGGTTATGAGAGAACCTAAACGATCTAACCCAACTAGCTGTATGACCTTGGCCACATTGCTGAACCCCTCTGCACCCAAGTTCCCTCAGCTGGAGAATGGTCTACAGAAAATCCTGTGAAACCATTCCCCCTTTTCCTCATTCTCCCGTCTTCTTCTCTCTTCTCTTCCTTTTCATTCTGAGGAGAGGAAGGAATATTGAAGGAAGAATTCTAGACAAGATAACCCCTCTGACAGGAGATAGAAATGTTTGATGATATGGATTGAAACCAGAACTCCACACCCTACAAAGTAATGGGAAAAATATTTTCAGTAAGAAAAAGAATGTGGTATTTGTCTGACATTGGATGGCAATTGTGGGAGTCATCAGAAAACACCCCGGGCACAGGGGGCTTCCATTTGCGGTTTATTTTCACTTTGCCATAATCTGATAAGTTCTAGTTGACACTTTGTAGTCCGATAAAAGAAAAAGCCCAAATCACTGGAAATGTCTTCCTGTTGTTAAACTAGCCAGTGTTTTGGTGCTTGTTCCTTCAATGAGCTGAATTTCCACAGGTATTTCCTCTGATAGAATCTCGATGAGTGAAATAGCTTTAATAAAGTGAAATTTTGTTAAAATTAGAATGAATTGATTTCTCCAGGAACAATTTGCTGCTTTGCCAGATGGCTGTGGAATTTAAAAAAGCCTCCTAATGAGAAGCAAGCCCATCTCTGTGTCCCCGAGGCTCCCATGTTTGTTCCAGGGTCACTGTGACGCTTCATCCTCTCCCCACACTCGCAGGTCAGATGCAGGGTTTCTCCAGCAGCACCGAGCCTCTGGGCACCTTCCTTACCTTCTCTTTCCTCCTTGAGGGACGTCTTCCGTGGTTACTGTTCTTGGCCGCTTGTTCAAATTGGGTACATTTCTGCACTTTTTACTAAAGTAGAGTCATTTCAGGGGATAAAGCAAGTGTAAAAGATTTCCAATCCTGAGCATATGTTGAGCTCCTTTCATTATCCTGCAAATCAAAAACTTGGTTTAATTTTGTTTTTTGATTTCCCTTCTCTCTGCCTTGATTTAGGATTATAGTGCTGCTGCACACTTGTTCGACACGTATCATTGGGACTTAAATACTGCTTGAGCAGCATTTGGAAATTAAATTAAAATTGTCCCAATTGTCACTCTTGCTGAGGTCTTTGTGCACTTCCACTGAGACTGAGCGTACAATTTTGTTTTACTCTGGGAAGTTTAGCATTTTATTTTACTTTTCAATAGTTCTTTTTCTTGGTTCTACCGTTAGTGATTGTTAACTGTCTTTGAAAACTCAGTAAAATTGCATCTTTCATCTAAAAGAAGAGTTTAGACTTGGCTTTACATAGAGGTCTGGTACACATTTGTGCACCAGTGGGGACCCTCAGCCTGGCCTGCGCCCCCTCACAATCTGGGACCCATTGGGGGATGTCGGACTGACGGTTTCAGGTTGATCCCCACAGGTCAGGCAGGGATCGGGCCCAAACCGGCAGTCCGACATCCCCCGAGGGATGTAGTAGTGTGCGGAGCGGCAGGTGGCCAGGGAGGAGCCCAAGCTTGGCTGGTGCCCTGCTGCTCCTGCTGTGCCTGCTGCTGCCCCCGCCGCTCCCTAGCACTGCTGCAGAGGCGCCAGAGGCTCACGCCATTGCGTCTGCGCTTGCCAGCTGTGAGTTCGGCATCTGGTCCCCGTTGGCCAGCTGAGTGGCACTCCTGCCGTGGGAGCGCACTGACCACCAGGGGGCAGCTCCTGTGTTCAGTGTCTGCCCCCTGGTGGTCAGTGCGCATCATAGCGATCGGTCATTTGGTCGCTTAGCCTTGTTGTCTGGTTCTAGAAATCCAGAATCTATACGTGAATTGGAACAGTGCCGTGTTTTTCTTGTAAAGGATTTTTGGTTTGTGACCCTGTTGAGTTTGCATTCACTGGACTCTAGGCAGGATGGTTATTTCAACAAGGTGATCTTTTCTCATTGTTTTCCTTTAACACAGATACGAGCTCATGGTCGCATGACCACTTAGCAGCCATTGCTGAGTCAGAAATGGATGGTTTCAGATTACTATTTGGGCCTGACATTTTCCAGGAAACCACTTAGAGTTTGTTGTATACCTTTACAAATGGTGGTTCCCTGGTTATGTATTGCAGATTGATGTTAATCTGAGTAGAGATTCAGTAAGACTTTTTGTGTTTTCAAGGCATCCTTAGGTCATCTGAAGCCTCGTGGCTCCGATAGCGGCCAGCTGTGGCCCACTTGGTCAACTGGCCTGCAACCTGGTTTTGTGTGGCCTGCCTGGTAAGAGTGGTATTTATGTTCTTAAGGAATGTAAACTTACAAACAGGCGGATATGAGACAGAGGCCTTGTTTCTGGCAAAGCCTGAAGTATTTACTGTCTAGCCCTTTTCAGAAAGTGTTTCCTGACCCCTGACCTAAGGGAATAGAACCTTTTTTTCTTTATTCATGTGAAGACAGAAATGTTAGAATTTTTTAGCTGAATGGGACTTTGGAGATCCTGGGTGTTTTAAAATGTAGGCTTTTGGATTATTCAGGTTGGGGAAGTCAAAGATCAGAAACACCTGCCTTTGAAGAGATATTTTATTGTAGACTCCTAGATCCCAGGAGGAGAGGGCATACCATGCTCCAGGGAGCCCCAGGAGGAAGCCCCAGGGGCAGGCAGGCAGCAGAGGAGGTGAGAGGAAATGCACAAGACCCTTTACTTTAGTTTATAAATGAAGGAGTGAATGGGTGGGCAAGCTGGTTGAGGGCTAGCTAGTTTGAGTAATTTCTGTGGGCTCTGGAGGGAATGGGCTGGTCCCTAGCCTGGGGGTGGTCAGGGCAGGGAATAGTGACCCGGAGTGGAAAGCAGGTGGTGGCGGGAGGGGGTTGAGGGGAAGACGAATTCCTTCTGGAGTTAGCAATACAGAACAAAAGGATTTGATTAGTCCTGAACCCAGTCTCCATTTTAAAGGAGGACATGAAGCCCCTCGAGGGAATTTGTGCTCCAAACCCCAGGGTCAGTTCAAAGCAACAAGACTTGGGATCCAGACCTCCTTCTGGTGCCATGTTCTTTGCCTCTCCCTGCAGAGCCGCCTTTTTAAGGAAACTCAGGTGGTATCACAGTACACTTTGAAGCTGAACTGTTTTAAGTGTCATGGTGTTGCATCTACTTCTAGGAGTGGTCCAATTCCTCCACAGTCATCTTCAGCTTCGTGGCTCCTATAGCAACCAGCCCATAACTCTCCTTGGCTTCCCTCTCCTTCCATCGTAGGGTCTGACACCTGTTCCTCTGATTTTCATCATTGTGGCAGCTCCTGGTACAGTTCTGATTAATAAGACAATCCAGTTTCCTGGTTCAGTTCAACCTCTTCCTTCCATCGTCCTCGTAGGTTTTGAATCCTCCTCTGCTCACGATGTCAGTCACCTTCACAGGGTAGGAATCCCTCCTCATTGTGCTGATCAGGGTAGAGCTCATCATTGTGACTCCTACAGTAACTCAGCTAAGTGTTTACAGAAGAACTCCCGGAGTGAGTGTTACATTAATCTTCCCATCCTACCCCCGAATTCTGTTCCTGATAGAATTATGGAAGGTCACCAACCTAAGACCTTAGGAGTTTGATCCAAGGCATTCCATTTTTCTTAAACTTACTTGTGAGGACAGTCAACAGTAGTTTGAGTCTGTGGTTGACCTTTATCTTGTTTACCGTCAGATATTTCCCTTGAAGTCAGGGTGACCTGGTAGACATTTCATTGCCCGTCCTTCCTCTCCAGGAGTCATGTGGGTTCGCTGAGACCGTTCATCTCTCTTGTTAGAAACAAGTTAATCTTTTGAACCCATATTCTCACGCCAGCCCTGTGTGCTAGAGGCCCGTCATTGCAGTTTTCCTCCTGTGACCTGCGTGGACTTAGTGACAGCTTTCCTCAGGGAGTGGCACCAGGCCTGGCAGAGACGTCCCTTTGTCAGTGGAGCCACTCACTACACGATGTGTCGGAAGCCAGCATTTAGTTGAAGTCTTTGGACAGAGTGGCCCTGGTGTTTCGGGGGCTGCAATCAGCAGCAATTCACAGTTCCTTCCTTCTGTGTTTAAAAGGAGCTCGGAGACCATCGTTTTTAATAGAACGCTGCCTTCCATTCCCCCGAACGTGTTTCTTTACTTGCCCACGAGCAAAGGCGCCTGCTGCTTTTCTCGTCTTCAGTCTGTTTCCGCCATGGAATCCTGGAACTTGAGAGCACATCAGCTTTGATAGATTTCTACCTGCAAGAAAAGTTAGTATCATTCACTCCCTCAGCAAGTCACTCCACACATAGTTCCATTCACCCAGGTGTACAGACAGACAGGGTCCCAGTTTTCATGGAGCTGATGATGGCACGGGGGGGCTAGACACTACTCCAGGAACCACTGGGAAACCACAGTTCCAGCCAGTGAGGAGCGGCCCGGAGCCAGTGCAGCTGGTGGGCGAGTGGAGAGTGAGGGGCTGCTGGGCCAGCTGCTTCGGAGAGGCCGGTCGGACCTTCTTCGGGAAGGGCACACACAAGGGTGACGTGGGGGAGTTGGCTGCCTGTGTCGGTGCAGCTTCATTATTAAAGAAACAGGCCGCTGGCTTCCAGATTGTTCAGAGGCAGGGGATGATGACAGTGCCCCATGCTGCTGAGCGTGTCGGGAAGGTGGGGACGGAGAGTGAGCCATTACAGTCGGCAGCGGGAGTAGCTTGGGTAGGGGTTCCTTCCCTGGCACGTGGGGGCAAAGCCTCTGGGAGTTCACTGGGGATGAAATGATGAGATGGACACCAGGAAGATTGGTAATTCCAGCGAGAGTTTGCTGGAAAGGGCAGCTGAAGAACAGGAAGACGGCAGATCAGAGGAGTGTTTTTTTGCTTGCTCATAGGATGAGGGATATTTTAGTGACGTTTCGTCGATGAGAATGATTTAGCACAGAGGCTGGTGGGCCAAATCCCGACCCCCTGTTTTTGTAAATAAAGTATTACCGGAACACGGCGCACTGCTTCGTCCATTTATCTTCTGCGGCTGCTTTTGTGTTCCCATGATGGAGGAGTTTTGAAAGAGACCGTGTGGCTTGCAAAGCCACATGTATTTACTTGTGGCAGGTTACTGGAAAAGCTTCCCGACCCTTGACCTTTCAGGACGGGTAACTGATGGAGAAAGGGGCATGTCCGCGCCCCCTAGTGGTTCCCTCCTGCAGTATTCCCCCCAGGGGAAGTGTGAGAGCTCACTGCCGCTTGGAGGGAGGGCCACTGGACTGGGGAGTTGGGATGCTTGAAGGTGAGATTTGGGACATGGTGGTGCAGTTAGTAGTCACAGAACTATCTAGAAACTGGACACCTGAGGGTGGGCTGAGACAGGACTTTGAAAGTGATAAGGCAATGAATTAAAAGGTCGTGTTTTAAATTCTTACTTGGGTAATTGGAAATTACCTATTTTTATAATATTTAGAGAAACAACTAGTGACCTAGTGTATGGATGTGTGCACACTGAAAGGAAATTAATTAGAAGGTGGCCAGCGGGGCGGCACTGGGCGAGAGGGGCCGGACATGCCCTGGAGCCAACCTCCCGCAGGCCTTCCCCTGCCCGCTGCACCTGGGATGGCGCCAGGGCTCAGTCACATCTCAGAGTCAGCGGGGTCCTTCTGGCAGGTGGGGGTCCCTTGGCCTGGCCTGTGGAGATCAGGCTGAAACCGGCTCTCCAACATCCCCCAAGGGGTCCCGGAGTGCGTGAGGGCACTCTGCAAAGTTGCTGTCGTACAGGGTATGGAACGCAAACGCAAACACAAGTGTATGGTAAACCAGATTCAGGGCAGACAGTGCCCCGGCAACAACATAACCCGTGGCCAAAGGTGGAATGACACGGTCCTGTGAGGAGTCAGACTCCCTCCTCTCTGGTTTCGGGGTGTGTCCCCCGAGAACCACCGCTGCCAAGTCACCACAGCTGGCAGCTCCTGTGTTGAGCATCTGCCCTGGTAGTCAGTGCACATCATAGTGACCAGTTGGACGGTGGGTAGGACACTTAGCATATTAACCATATATATATATATATA
>PVJC01049497.1:0-12156 GCA_004026665.1 Murina feae | reverse complement strand
CTCCACGGTATGCCTGGGGCAGGTCCCCGGCAGGTAGACACACACAGGAGGACTGCTCCGAGCCTCAGATGCGGCTGGGGGCAGGTCCTCAGTGGTGACACACACACATACACACACACATACACACAAAAGGCGCCTGGCAGACTGGGGCCATCATAGGACATCCACTGAGGGGTCCCAGACTGTCAGAGGGCACAGGCCGGGCTGAGGGACTCCCTCCACCCCGAGTGCACAAATTTTTGTGCACCGGGCCCCTAGTATATGTATAATTTGCCTAAATCTTAAACTGAGTTTAAGCTTAAAACCAAACCAAACAAACAAAAAAAAACTCCTAGAAAATAAACTTCCTGGAAACTGCCTGATCTTTTCTCTGACAATGATTAAGTATGTTTGATTTTATAATTCAAATGCTTTAGATATATTTGGAATCAGTATAAGATTTTAAAATACAAAATATCTAAATATTTCCATTATGGATACTTATTGCACCTACTTGGTAAGTGACTGGGCTTTCTGCTGTAGGAAAGTATCTCTGTGTATTTTAATGGCTTGAAGACTTTTTCTGTCTAGAAGTTTGGCAGCTGCTGGTATTTTCTGGATCAAAAAATTATCAGGAAACCAAATAATATTAGCAGTTAAAGTGATGGCTGGTACCTGAAATAGTAAGTATAAGGGGAAACAAATCATTAAATGCAGGCTAAGCAAGTTATTTACTAGTTCTACAATACACAATGAAAGACAATTGTTTACTTGAAGGAAAAGTATCCATGAAAAATACTCATTAATATATTATGAAACAAATTTCCTTACTATGGTACAGAGTTAAGGCCTTCCTATATCTGGTAGAGAGTATGAGAAGAATTTTATCCTGCCTAAATAATAAACAACACACACACATATGTACACACATACACACACTCTCCTTGATTTTAAGATGAATATATGCAACAACAAAAAATAGAGATCTTCATGATCTTCACTTTCACTTTATATTAGAAAAAAATAATAAATAAATAGGCAAGATGGTTGGGTTCTCATGGTCACATATTACTTGATTCTTCACACAAACTAAATTTTCAGTTTTTAAGTCAGGTGCCACATCATGGAAATAAAGATACAGAAAAATTTTTGATTTTTTATTCATTAATGAAAATGAGTGGCAACAAGACGAAGAGGAAGAGGGTAGAAGGGCCCAACTGGGGGAAGGGGGGAGTGGGACATCTGTAATACTCACAACAATAAAGATAAAATTTAAAAATAAATAAGCCCTGACCAGTTTGGCTCAGTGGATAGAGCTTTGGTCTGCAGACTCAGGGGTCTCAGGTTCCATTCCAGTCAAGGGCATGTACCTTGGTTGCAGGCACATCCCCAGTAGGGGGTGTGCAGGAGGCAGCTGATCGATGTTTCTCTCTCATTGATGTTTCTGACTCTCTATCCTTCTCCCTTCCTCTCTGTAAAAAATGTACATTTAAAAATAAATAAACAGCTAAAAATCTAAAATAGCAAATGTAAAAAAGAGAAAAAAGTATTAATAGAAAATTAATGTATAGAAGAATATGTGGGGAAAAAACTAATATGTATTTATATTAAGTGGAATTATAAAGTATTTTCATTTGCTATATTACTTATTTGTGGAATGCTTGGAGATTTTAAATGAATAAATATGCAAACAGAAATAGAATACATTTTAAAGTATTCACTTTTATCCAAAATCTTTTTAATCTGCTCAAATTGAAAAAAAATAAAAGTTCCAAGTTCTTACCTTCTTACAAATGTCCAATAAAGACTTATATAACTTTTTATCAATAGTTCGAAAAATTTGAAAATGTAATACAAAAAGTCCACAAATTCCAACATACTTGTCTCTCTGGTCAATTTCAGAAGGCTCTCCTTATAAAATGATAACATGAGAGAAAAACAGAACTATATTTAAAATTCTACTTTCAAGAAAATGCAAACTTTATAAAGACAGAAAATGCACTTTACATTACCAAGTCTGGCTTCAACATTTGCAAAAATTGAGCGAATACTATGTACAAATTCTTCTGCAAAAGTGCTATTTTTTGACACAGATACTCCTCCATTGAGAGAATCAAACTGCTGCTCTATACAGCCCTAGAGAGGAAGCATTTAAAGAGAAGTTTAGACTCTCAATAATAAGTATTAAACAAATTTAAATACTGTGTGTGATAAACAGCTACATTAATCATTTTAATTTTACTAACACTGAAGTTCAGGTTTTTACCTTAATCTAGTATCTAAATACTTTTGAATGGAAAATTCACCAGTACTTACATAACTGAGTACTAGTTATCCTATATAATAAAAGGTTAATATGCAAATTGACCAAGAGGCAGAACAACCGGTCACTATGACGTGCATTGACCACCAGGGGGCAGACACTCAACACAGGAGCTGCCCCTGGTGGTCAGTGCGCTCCCACAGGGGGAGCACCGCTCAACCAGAAGCCAGGTTCGAGGCCTGTGAGCTCAACGGTGGTGGCAGCAGCACTAAGGATGTCCGACTGCCGGGCCTAAGCCATCTGTCAGACATCACCGAGGGCTCCTGGACTGCAAAGGCACAGGCCAGCCTGAGGGACCCCTCCCATCCCTCGCCCCCAAGTGCACAATTTTCGTGCACCGGGCCTCTAGTGTGAAATAAAACTGAATCAAAAATCTATAATCAATATAAAGACATACACTCAGTGATGTATAAAAGATATATCTGATGAAGCACTGGAAAACATGTTTTATTAATTACTCTGCACTTTTAAAAGTAGAGTTTATTGTCCAGCATGGCTCAGGGGTTGAGCATCAACCTATGAAGCAAGAGGTCATGATTCTATTTACAGAGCACATACCCAGATTATGGGCTTGATCCCCAGTGGGGGACGTGCAGGAGGCAGCCAATCAATGACTCTCTTAATTGATGCTTCTCTCTCTCTCCCTCTGCCTTCCTCTCTGAAATCAATAACAAAATATTTATTTTTTTAAAAAGATTAATTTTGATCTTAAAAAAAATAAAAGTAGAGTTTGTTTTTTTCTGTTTACAATTACTTTCCTAGCACTTTATTAAAGCATGTAATAAATGTCTCCTGGAAAAAGCATCAATGACAAAAAAATATGCTTTCTGGACCTGTCACTATGGCAGTCTTCCTTCCTAGCCATGGAAGAGCATTTTCTTATTTACTGGCAAAGCTGTCACCATTTAATTGGTATCAGATTCTGACTTGCACAAGTAACATTCTTCACTTTTAAAACCCTGAAGGGTGATGGGTTATTGCGCAAAGATCGGTTTTTCAAACGTCTCTGCAAAGTTGAACTAATTGTTACAGTAGGTGATGAGAAATATAAAGGATCAAGAAATCCAGTGATGTGGGTGAAGTCTCCTTAGCTTCCTGCAGTGCACAGGACAAACGTGATTTCAAGTCAATAGCTCCAGGATTGAGTGGGAAATGTGATGGGAACAAAAGAATGTTCTGGAAGCTACAGAGGAAGTATTTTCAGTATTGGCCTGAATGTTTTTTTAAGCAGTGAATAAGTGAGTGCTTGTTATAATTAAATAAAATGCCTGGGTCATCTGGTCATCTGGGGGCGGAAAAAAGACAAGGATAATCCAGCAATTCTAGCAGCTTTCTTCAGGAAAAAACCTGTCTCAGGCAGAGAGCAACGAGCTATTGTATATGTTCCTTGGACTAGAGCAGGAGTAAGAAATTTAACTAAAGGTTTCCCTGACCCCAATGGGTTTGCAAAGGAATTTGATTTAACTATTAGAACATATGACCCCAACTATTCTGACCTATTTCAATTAATACACCTTCTGGTTTCTGAGACCAGTGAAACAAAATCGCTGAGTAAAGTTTGCTGGCATACTCCTGCACAGGATTTTTTTTAATTAAGTTTAATGGAGTGGCATTGGTCAACATGAACATACAGGTTTCAGATGTAGGTTTCTCTGTTACAAGATCTGTATATGCCCACCACCCAAGGTTAAATCTTCTCCTGTCACCATATATTAAGACTCCTTCCTCCTCTCACTCCCTGCCCTCTGGCAACTACCACACTGCTGTTTGTGTTCACAATTTCAGTTTTGTATCCCACATATGAGTGAAAGTATGTGGTTCTTGGCTTTTTCTGACTTACTTCACTTAGCATGGTATTTTCAAGGTCCATCCATGTTGCAAACTCCTTGAGGAGGAGAATATGCCAATATCAGATGGACACAACTATCCTCTGATATCACTAAGGCCTGTATACCAATTGGGAAGTAATGATTTTAAAGGAACTTCCACAAGAGGAAAATACTGAAATAGAATGTTTGTTGCAGGGCATTCCAATGCATCTTTGGGCCCTTTCCAGTAGATATTGATAAGATCAAGTCCTGTTAAAATAACTATTGAGTCTGGCAAGTGCGGCTCAATGTTTGAGCATCAATCCATGCACCAAGAAGTCACTGGTTCAATTCCCGATTAAGGCACATGCCCTAGTTGTGGGCTTGGTCCCAAGGAGGGGCATGCAGAGGCAGCCAATCAATGTTTCTATCGCCCTTCCTTTCTCTCTTTCTAAAAAATCAATAAAAACATATTTCTTTTTAAAAATCACCTTCTGAATCTAATGGATTAAAAGTTAAAGTGATAGCCCTAACCGGTTTGGCTCAGTGGATAGAGCATCGGCCTGTGGACTACTCAAGGGTCCCAGGTTCGATTCTGATCAAGGGCATGTACCTTGGTTGCGGGCACATCCCCAGTAGGAGGTGTGCAGGAGGCAGCTGATTGATGTTTCTCTCCCATCGATGTTTCTAACTCTTTACCCCTCTCCCTTCCTCTCTGTAAAATATCAATAAAATATATATTTTTTTAAAAAAGTTGAAGTGATAAAAATGAGAGTTGGGATGAATCTGTTAAAATTGTGATCATGTAAAATAGAAATTAAAGGTAACCTTGAAGTAGCTATTACATGGAATACAATGCAATTTCTGATAAATACTATCCAAACCATTGCTGCTCAATGGAACTTTCTGTGATGATGGAAACGTTCTACATCTGATATGATGGTTGGCCACAAACTACATCTGGCTATTTTTTTTTCCCAGCCTGTTGAAATATTATTGACATATAACACATTTATGCTTAAGGTATACAGTGTGATGATTAAATTACATGCAGTTATTAAGCGCTTGAAATGTCACTGTGGCAGAGGAAGTGAATTATTTATTAATTTAAATTTAAATAGTCACATGTGGTTATAAGCTACCTGACTATGCAGACCAAAGACATGTTCTCAGAAGAATTAAACAGACTTTTAAAAAGTAGTCTTACAAACTTAAACTTAGAGGTTAATAACAAACACAATACTTAACACAGCTGCTTAAATGTTAACCTTTGAATAGCTTTATCCTTTTACATACTTACATAAGGAACAACCATCACTCCAAATACAACTAGTACACTAATTTTTTTTTGCTATTAGGTAATGAAATAATTACATTTTAGTATACTAACAATGTTTTAAGACAAAGCACTTTTAAAGAAAAATCTATTCAACAGTATACTATAGAAGTATCTATATATATAAACGCCTAAGCGACCATTTGACCAATAACTATGATGTGAACTGACCACCAGGGGGCAGACACTCCGACCGGTAGGTTAGCTTGCTGCTGGGGTCTGGCTGATCCGGACTGGGCGAGATGGGCCAGTCACGCCCTGGAGACCTCCCGCGGTCCCTCCCAGCCCTAATCGGCCCTGGTTGGGACTGGGCGAGACAGAGCCCTTTCATGGTCCCTCCCAGCGGGCTAGTCCCAATCGGCCCAAAGGGACTGGGCAAGATCTGCCCTGGAGTCCTCCCTTGGTCCCTCCCTGGCCCCGATCGTGCACCAGTGGGGTCCCGTGGCCTGGCGTGCACCCTCTCACAATCCAGGACCCCTGGTTTCAGCCCGATCCCCACAGGCCAGGCTGAGGGACCCCACCTAGGCACAAATCTGTGCACCAGGCCTCTAGTCCTATTAAAATTCTGAACTAGGTCAACTAATATATGTCCATTTATTCTACTCTAATTTAGCTCTCATACCTGAAATATCATTCCATCAAGTAACTGCCCTTCTAGCTTCAGCAAGAACTTTTCAAATGGCTTTAGTTTTTCTTCCTGAATTCCAAATTTTGAAGGATTGTGATGGACAGATTTCAGTAACCTTGTGGAAGATCAGAAGAAAGACCATAAGTTTGCCTAATAAATTTTTTAAATTAAATTGTTTACCAGAAATCAAAATTTTATATTTGTATTTCTTTTTTGGCTCTATATATTTAAAAATCTAAACAAAACAAACAAAACAATCCCAATACATTTAACTTTTTAATCATGCCTTTTTTGTATTATCTTAAATCCAGGTACCTGGTGCTCTCTACATACCAGATATTTAGTAATACTTATAGATGAAATAAAATAAAATGCCTTGACTTAAAAAAATCTTGGGAGTATACAATGAAATCAAACCAAACTCAGGAAAAACTGTCACTTAAATAGAACCCAAGGGAAAAAGAATATGAGTCCTAAGGTAGTCGAGACTTAGGATGCCTGCCTGGCCGTCGTGGCTCCATTGGTTGAGCACCATCCCACGCACGGAAAGGTCACCAGTTCAATTTCCCGTCAGAGCACAGGCCTGGGTTTCAGGTTCAGTCTCTGTCAGGTACATACCAGAGGCAACCAACTGATGTTCTCTCTCCTCTCCCCTTCCTCTCTCTCTCAATCAATAAAAACATGTTTGTTAAAAAAAGACTTAGAATGCTTAATACAAGTGTATCATACTCTCTAACAAACCCATCTGAAATTAAAGAGTGGTTCCAGTGTTCATAAAAACATCTGATCCGAGACCTTTCTAAATATATACCTTCAGGTCTTTCAAAGGATCTGCACTATTTATATTTATTTACTTTTTACTAATACAAAGAGAATATTTTAATTGGCTCACCTTTTGTACATAGTCCAGTGGTCTTTTAATGTGACATGATTATCAATAATTTCATCCAGGGTAAGCAAAACTGTGAGCAGCTCTCCCAAGTGCTCATACATAGTCTGTCAAAAGACCTTTAATGATTACCATTTAATCACTAGTTAGAAGTTAAGGTTCATGTGGATTTTTAAAGTTCAACACATTTTAGCTAATTATTAGTTAAAGCAGTGGGTAAACCAGTTTTATTACACTACAGATTAAACTATTGATCCTCAGATGAAATAATAAGCTTTAAATACATAAACACTTTGCCCAGTATCTCATCCTTAATTGTGATATCGCAGATTTGTCTCACTCTCCACTCAACTTGAAGAATCTACATTGGGCTACTACTGGGGAAAACTAAGAGTTACACTGATGGTGGGTCAGTGATGCTTCATCAACTTCACAAATGAAAGAGAACAAATTCAAGAAATAATCCTTTAAGAGTCTTGCTATACTTGTACTCCCTGATCATACAAACTCCAAAGTAAAATACAGTAAAAACTAGTTTTACAGATTTTACCTGAAAATGAACTCCAGTTGTCTCTATAATTTTGGGTGCAACCCTATAATAAAATAACACTGAAGTTAAAAAAATATATATATATATATTTTTGTCACAGTTCATTTTAAGGAAAACATGTAGCAGCAGGAGCTCTTGAGATTTTAATATGAATTTATCTTTATTTAGACTTTAGTCCATAAAATTTAAGAGATCCAAGAAATTACTACCTTTTCTACTTTCCCAAGAAGGAACTAACTTATACATAAAGAGTCTGGGCTATACCCAACTCAGTGGGTAGGGATGTGACAATATGTGGTCCATGTATAATCTTAGTCATTTAAACCAAGCCTAAGAGGGAGAGAGGAAAATAACAAACTGATATTCATTTCTTTCTAAATTATTAGATTTCCTAATTCCCAACTAGAATCCTTGTTATCCTACCCAAACTGGCACTGGGGAACTAGTCTTCTCTTCAGACAGGTTTATTTCTGAGTTGTTACCCCTACTGAAAAACAGTGCATACAACTAGGATTATATCAAAATCAAAAGTCCCAGAATAATTCAATTTTACTTCCTGGAGATTCCACTTACTCAACAATAAATAATTTAAAGTAGTTCTTACAGCCCTGACTGGTGTAGCTCACTTGGTAGGGTATCATCCCATGCACCAAAAAGTTGCCAGTTAGATTCTTGGTCAGAGCACATGCCTGGGTTGTGGGCTAGATCCCCAACAGGGGATGTGCAGGAAGCATCCAGTCGATGTCTTGCTCTCACATGGATGTTTCTCTCTCTCCCTTCCTCTCTCTCTCTCTCTCTCTCTGAAAGTCAATTAAAAAATATTTTAAAAATAGTGCTTGTATATCAAAGTACATATATGCCACAAGACAGAATATCTTAAGACTAGAGGCCCGATGCACGAAGTTCATGCAGGAGTAGGCCTTCCTTCCCCCGGCTGCCAGCAGAGGCTTCTCTCTGGCCCCAGCTTCATCAGGAAGGACGTCCAGAATGACGTCCAGTCTAATTAGCATATTACCCTTTTATTATTATAGATTAAACACGCAATCAAATTTCATCTTTCTTAAGCAGACTGTGGTGGGGCGTTACAGATCAGGTACTGAAGCACACACTAGGTACTGCAGGGACTGGGGAAGCTATGCTCTCATTCCCCTGTGCCATGAGGAGAGTTTCAGTGAAAGGACAGAACATAAATATCTGGCTAAGGGGAAAACATGAGAATGAAAAACAGTTAACCCTGTCTTCCAGTTTATAAAAGAGAGTTAGAATGTAGCATGGTATTGTAAGAACAACAATGAATGGATTAGTGAACAAAAGAATAGTACCTAAATAGCGATGGAATCTTGACAAGTAATTCCTCTAGGCCTGTTATCTCTTCTCATAACTGAGAATCCCTAGTCACACACCTAAACAAAGTTTATTGTAAGGTTTAATTAAATTGTCACGTGCTTAGGCACAGTGATACAGTCTGGGAAAGGCATTGTTCGGCAACTTCATCATTGTGCAACATCACAGAGTACACTTACACAAACCTAGATGATGGTATGACCCACTATACACCTAGGCTATATGGTATTGCCTACTTCTCTGTAGGGGAGGAAAAATAATTTTCCCTCTATCTCTGGGTTCTTGGCTGAATAATCTCTATAATAATAATAAAAAAAACACCAGGTTTTATTTTAGTACAAGGAGTGAGCCACTGCTTGCTCTGACACATGGAGATTCCCTTACAAATGCAAATGCCTTTTACAAAGAGTAACTTTTCCTTGGTTTTCAGAGCTTCTCCTATGTCTGTTGTTTTTTAAAATTAATGAGCCTAAAATAATCCTTATGTCAAACAGATAGACTTCAGGGCAGTGGTTCCCAACGTGGGGCACATGCCCCACAGGGAGGCAATTTGATTTTTAAGGGGGGCAATTTGAGAATGAGTTATTTACAGTGAATCTTTTGCATTTCTTATGGTTCCAGGGGCCTCATATACAGTATATAAGTATATATTGTGACATATTTATACATTTCAGCTCTCTATTACATGTTTTGAAACTTTATTTGCTATTTTTTCATATCACTTCTTTTTTTTTTTAATAATTTCTTCCTCAGTACTTCAACTGTCCTTTCTTTTATTTTTCTCTTGCACGGATGCCATGTTCTTTGGAAGCTTGTTTATAGCAAGTTAATGGCCTTTTAGGCTTCCTCCACGTGAATGGAAGTTTACTTTCTGAATAATAAGATTACATGTCGTGGGGGGGGGGGGGGCATCAGGGTTTTAGAGATGCTTAGGTGGGGCATGGCCAAAAAAAGGTTAAGAACCACTGATTTAGGGTGACAGATTGTTCTTCTACAGCTCTTAGGCTACCAACCCAGGATGTTATGTTATTACTGAATACTATAGGCAACTATAACACAATGGTAAATATTGTGTAATACATTGTGCTACGACATTACTTTTGCTATGTCAGTAGGTGATAGGAATTTTTCAGCTCCCTTAAAAGTTTATGGGGCCCACCATCATATATGTGGTCCATTGGTAACCAAATGTCATTATGCAGCAAATGTATAAACTATTAATCATGCAAAATAATTATTTTATGATAATAACAATGGTGAGGACTATGGAAAATTTAATCATCTTTCTTTATATAGGGCAGTAGTCTCCAAACTTGGAAGATCATTAGAATTACTAAGTTTTTTCATATAGATTCCCACTCCCAAAGATTCTGTAATGAGTTAGGGAACCGTCAATGTAAAGGAGGGAGGAAAGGAGTAAGAAGAGAAAATGTGGTATATTGCCTTTTTCTATATAATCAAATTTCTTTATGATTATTCTGTCCACATTCTCATTCAGATAGATAATGGTTTTATTCATAATGACAGAAACTGTCTCATTAACCTATCATTTTTCTATTATACACATCAAGTAGTATTTAAAATGAGTGTTCAAAGAATGCTGTATAAGTGAATGAAGAAATGAAATGAGTGAACAAAAAAAACTATTTTAGGTAATTAGCGAGTTTTAGAAAAACATTTCCTATATCTCTATTATAAATGCAAAAATATTTCTAAATCCATTACTTGTTATTGATATAGAGGACAGCCAACTGATGGACTACATTCATCACCACTTCATAGCACCTCGTAACAAAACAAGACAGCTCCTGAAATGACAAGTTGGGTATATGTTACAAAGTTGCTTTTTAAATGTCATCATTTCTGACTGAATTTTAGGCTAACAATGTTAAAAACAAAATAGTTTTCAAATAAGAACTCCAGTTTATCTGCAGCAAACTTCAAGCATCCATCAATCAATTTTTAACTCATCTCCTATACCCCAAGGTCATTTCTGTCTGACCCCACATTTCATTCATACTTCTATTTTAAGTCTTATGTTTTATTCATGCAATTCCTAAATAACAGAGAGAGTCTCATTCCTTCTTTGAATACCCACTGCCTAGCACTGTGGCTAACCCCCAACTGCTTCTTAATATATATCTATCCTATCAAATGAAGAAATGAGCGAACATCTGAATGAATGAAAAAGCACAAAAGCTGCCAGTTTTAGAAAATATGACAATGAGGGGAAGGAGTCTCCAGAAATCACTCTGACATAACTTCAAATATTTACCTTTAACCTTAGTTATAAACAGACTTGGCACACAGCAAGTGAAATAGTACTCACCAGAGGAATATGTTTGTAATTAAATAACTAACTTGTATCTATCACGCCGCACACCTCCTAAAAATTTTTCAGAACCTCTCAACTTTTAAACCTATAGAAAGAGACTGTATCCTAACATACTTAAAACCTGACTAAACCTATAACTGTTCTAAATTTTATGCTCCATGAGGGCAGGAATTTCTGTTGGTTTTGTGCACCGCTGTATCCCAGCACCAAGAATAGTTTGTAACATATGCTACACTCATAAAACATTCGTTGAATATTTAAAAACGGAACTTTATGCACCTGTCAGTAAGATCCAAAATTAGTAACATTTTTTTAAATTAAAATAAGGCATTTCAATTTTACTTAAACAGTCTAACTTTACATTTCTTTTTTTTAAAATATATTTTATTGATTTTTTTACAGAGAGAAAGGGAGAGGCATAGAGAGTTAGAAACATTGATCAGCTGCCTCCTGCACACCTCCTACTGGGGATGTGCCCGCAACCAAGGTACATGCCCTTGACAGAATCGAACCTGGGACCCTTGAGTCCACAGGCCGATGCTCTATCCACTGAGCCAAACTAGTCAGGGCTAACTTTACATTTCTTAATAAATTTCTAAAGGTTTAATAAAAGCAAAGGACAGAAAATGCAAGACAAGGAGCACAAAGTAAGAAGGCAAAAACAAGTCCAGATATATAATAGACTATATAAAATAGAAATAGAATCAATTAGTCAATTAAAAGACAAAAATTTTCAGGTTGGATAAAAAAAAATCCAGACAGAGAGAAACAAGATGGCGGCATAGGGTAGACACCGTATATGCAGCTGTGAACAACTATTTCAGAAAAACCACGAAAAGAACACACGGACACCACTCGCACCCACAGGACGGCTGGCTGAGTGAAAATCCTACAACTAGAGAAGAGTCTGAGACTCAGAGGAGTGGCGGAAGCAAAGTACAGAGGTACGGAGGCGCGTGCACGG
>PVJC01049496.1:0-12152 GCA_004026665.1 Murina feae | reverse complement strand
TCCGGAGCCACCTTTCTGCCTTTGCTGCTACCTGGAGCCAGCCACCTTTTTGCCTTCCCATGCTGCCCAGAGGTCCAGAGTGGTTGAGGCAGTATGGAACACCTGCCTTGTAACCATGGCGATGATGCAAGTATCCCACCCCACTCCTGGTCACTTGGCATCTACATATGCAAATTATCCTGTCATCTTTTTGGGTTAATTTGCATACCCACTCCTGATTGGCTGGTGAGTGTCACAAAGGAATGGTCAATGTGCATCTTTCTCTTTTATTAGTGTAGATTCCAAGGCATTGTTTTCTTCAAATTTACTGTGTTACAAGTTCACTAAACTTAAATACATGTACGTATTCCACAACATTTATGAAGCTTTAACCTTTATTCTTAAAATATTTAAATATTTTCTCTACTCTATTCTTGTTCTTAAATTACTTATATGACACATCTTTTGAAATTGTTCTTCAGGCTTCTGAGATTCTGCTTATTTTTCTACTCTTTTTCTCCTCATTCCTTTTTAGAATGGATGATTCCTATGGATGTTCAAGTTTACTCACTTTTCCTTCTGCCTTTTCCATTACGTTATTAAGCCTATTCAGTGATTTATTTGTTTCAGACAATGTACCTTGCTGTTCTCAAATTTTTATTTAGTTACTACATATATACAGGGTGTCCCCCCAAAAAATGTATGCGTACTTTAATACCTGATAGCTCAACTTTGAAAGTGAAATGAATATTTTGCAATGAATATTATAAAAATACATATATTACAATTCAGTTGTTCTTGAATATTTTCAGCTAAAAATTCTCATGAAAAATGAATTTAAAGTTCAGGGTTGCCACTTAGGGACATTTTGTTTTTATAGACGCATGTGGCATGTGGGAAAGGTCCATCACTTGTATCTACAGATGCTTATGGTATGCAATGAGTTACCTATATTTTCTTCTACCTCATTTGTTATAGTTGTAGCAGCTGCTTTAATTTTCTTGCCTATACTTCCAACATTTGGGTCATTTCATAATTGTTATCTGTTGATTTTCTTTTTCTTTGAGAAAGGGTTACAGTTTGCTGTTTGTTTTAAAAAAAACTAATTTGGGGTTAAATGGACACTGTCAGTGATAATTGTGGATATTATGTATTGCATTATATACAGCCAGACAGTGCTAAAATTTTTATTTTAGCAGGCATTAAATTAGTTCGTCTGAAACTTTAATCTGCCCTATTCAGTCTGTCCTATACATATGTGATTCAGAAATAAGCCAAAGACTTAGGTGCAATTTATATACTGTATTAGAGGTTCCCCATCTCTGTCTCTTTCTTTCCTATGCTATTCCTCATTCTCTGGTATCTCTGCTCTTACCCAGGGTTCCTCAAGTCAGAAAGCAGTGGGATTTCTTTTGAAGTTTACTTTTCCTATGTTGCCACTACAACTTCAGATACTCTCAGGAATTCACTTCACCCCATGTCAGTTGGTTTATCAAAGTTTCATTTTTTCTCTAAAACCTTTCTAGTATTGTTCAGATTAAAACTTTCAGATTATTGTATTATATTTTGTTTTGTTTTTGTTCAGTTTATGGCTATTATTTGCAGTTAGGCTGTTTGATTATAAGTTTATTTCTCCACACCACACCACAACTAAAAATCTTATATTACAATGTATTCTGGGAATAGAAAGTTCTAAAAAGGTACAAAGAAGTGCTTTAAAGAATTGGAGTATCATGTTCTTAGAGAAGCATGAAAAATGAGGCAAATGGACAAGGAAGTGCACAATAAATAAATGTGAAGGAACATATGCTACAAAATAGGAAAGAAAGCAAGTGAAATTTATATATATAAAATTCTCGGGGAGAAGGAAGATGGCTGCCGATGGGAAGGCAGACTGCAAGATAGTGAGTGAGAGAACGAAGGGAGAGTGTGTGGTTGCACAGGGAGTGTTTGGTTGTCAGTTGAGGGACAGCTATACTCCACAGGACTGTGGGGAATTACTGGAAGGGGTTCCTCTGAATGGGCAGCCTCACTGCTGCTGGGATCCCTCCCAGAGCGACCAGCTCTGACATTGAGACTGCACCACCTTGAAGATGTCATATGCCTGAAAATCCTGGGAATCTACAAAAACAACGCCCAGCGGACCAGGAAACACTGGTCCCCAAGCAGCGCCAGCACGTGGATTTGGAGGAGTCCTGCACCCCTCATGGAAAGGTCAGATTTCCCCTGGGATAAAGTGAGGTCTGTGCTCTGGGCAGGAGACAGAAATGTGCCCGGCAGGAGCTGGAGGATCCAGGGAAATCTTTGCCCAGAGTCCACAGCCACTGGGGCTGGAGTGATCACGAATGTGGAAGGGATCTGCAGGCCTGCTAATAGAAGGGAACTCTAAAAAGCAACCTATATCTGATCTGGGCACTAAAGGGCAGCCTAAAAATTTTAACACTGTGCAGATGTTTATACCCAAGGGGGAAAAAAGACTGCACAGACTTGCACAGCAGCACTGGAGTTCGTGCACTTACTCTGGCTCTTTTTTCTCTTCTGCTTTTTTCTTCCTTTTTAAATCCTTGCTTTTGATTACTAAGCCCAATATACAGGATCACCCAAATGGGGACACTCTAAGAAACTGCAGGGGAAAGTTGTTTTTGTAGAACCTGGGGATCAGGGAACCAGCTCTGGGGCAGCCCATTCCCCCCAACCAGTATTAAGTGCCACAGGCAAAACAAAATCTAAACATTAGCTAAAGAGGACATAGAGACCCGGAGGTCAATCCAGAAAAACTGCCACCCAGGGGTTGAATCACAAATTGATTCTTATGTAAACACAAATAAAGGAGCATAAGAAACATAGAAGTACTGCCTACTTGAAAATTAGGAGAGTGGCCTACAACACTGAGGAGCAGTGGAATGCAGGGAACTTCAATAGTGTCCTGACTACGAAACAGATGTGCCAAACAGAACAGTAGAGGAAGTGAATGACCTTTACTACTGCACATTTTTATTTTTATTTACACCTTTTACTAAAGAAACTAATTTTTTTTTCCTCACTTGATTTTACCTTTTTAATAATTACATTTTTATTTTTACTCAACATTATTACCACTACTATTTTACCTTTTTTAAAAAAGTGTCATTTTATGTTCTCTTCATTTTATTTGGGGATTAGAGTTCTACATTCTATTTTCATCTTTCCTTTAGCATCATTTCACTCTAACTCAACTTTACCTTTATGCCAACACACTCTTCCTCACTTTTCCCCTTTTGTTGTCCTGTTTCTCTTAAACTATTCCTGCTTTAGATTTTCCCTATTCTTTCTTTTTACCCTGTTAAAATTTCACCCTACTTATATATCTAATTTTCAATCCCCTGCACTAAATCCATACACATATCTCTCTTCTTCTTTACTATCCATTTTTTCCTCTCTGTCGTTTTACTGTTGTTTGCTTGACTGTTGATTATATTGGTCTTTTTATGCTTGTTTGTGAGATTGCTACACTTTTCTTTTTGTTTTTTTGTTGTTGTTGTTTTGTTTTTATTTTATGCTTCTGTTTTCCCTTACCTCCATTGATATTAGTTGTTGTTTGTAGTTTAAATGTATCTCTAGGTATTTGTTGCTGGCATTTGTTGGGATTAGTGGATGCTCTATTGGAGTTTTCTCTGCATATAAATAGTTGTTTCCCCTTTTCTATTTCATTCTCTTTCTATTCTCTCTTACTTTTTTTTTCTTTTCCCAATTGCATTTTTACATTCCTTTTTTTTTCTTTTTCTCTTCCTTCTTTCTTGTCCTTCGATTCTCTTTTCTCTGAAGGTCATCTTCTTTTGGGGTTATTAGTATCATGAATACATTTGTGTTCAGTGCCTTTTGTGTTGTGCCTTATTGTGCTCTATTTTCTGCCTTTAAATCAATGCAGGAGAGAGAGAACTAGAAGACTAGAAGAAGCAGAGGACCGCATCAGTGAACTACAAGACAAGGTAGGAAAAAATACACAAACAGAGCAGCTTCTAGAAAAAAAATTAAAAAGCAGGAGGAGAGCATAAGAGAACTTTGGGACAACTTGAAATGAAACAACATCTGCATAATAGGGGTTCCAGAAGAAGAGGGAACTGAGCAAGGAATAGAAAACCTGTTTGAAGAAATAATGACAGAAAACTTCTCTGATATAGGGAAAAAAATATTCACAAAAATACAGGAAGCTCACAGAATCCCAAATAAAATGAACACCAAAAGACTGACTTTTTAAGAAAAAAGCACATTATAATTAAATTGGCAAACACCAACAACAAAGTAAGAATCTTAAAAGTGGCCTTGGAGAGACAGAAAGTTATATACAAAGGATCCCCCATCAGACTAATGACTAATTTCTCAACAGAAACACATCAGGCAAGAAAGGAATGGAATGAAATATACAAAGTCATGCAAGACAAGGGTCTAAATCCAAAAATACTATACCCAGCAAGGCTATCAATCAAAATGGAGGGTGAAATCAGAGCTTCACAAACAAAAAAGGACTAAGGGAGTTTATTATGACCAAACCAGCAATGTAAGAAATGGTAAAGGGTGTACTGTAAAAAGAAGAAATAGGAAACAAAGAAGGAACACAGGCATAAAGAATAAAAATGGTGACAAACAAGTACCAATCAATAATAACTTTAAATGTAAATGGATTAAGTGCCCGAATCAAAAGACAAAGGGTAACAGAGTGGATAAGAAAATATGACCCATATATCTGCTGTCTAAAGGAAACCCACCTCAGAAAAAAAGACACACACAGACTGATGGTGAAGTGACAGAAAAAAGTTTTTCAGGCGAATTGAAATGAGAAAAAAAGCTGAGGTAGCAATAATTATATCTAACAAATTAGATCTCAAAGTGAAGGACATAAGAAGATATAAGGAAGGCCTCTTCATAATACTAAAGGGAACAATCCAACAAGAAAAAATAACTTTGGTAAATATATATGCACCCAATACAGGGGCACCCAAATACATAAAAAAACTTCTGGAGGATATCAAGGTAGAGATTGACAGCAGTACAATCACAGTAGAGGAATTTAATACCCTACTGGCACCACTGGATACATCCTCTAAATAAAAATTCAGCAAAGAAACATAAATCCTAAATGACTCACTAGATCAGATGGAATTAATTAATATCTTTAGAAAATCTCACCCCAAAGCCACAGAATATACATTCTTCTCAGGTGCACATGGGTCATTTTCAAAGCTAGACCATATATTGGGTCACAGTCAAAGTCTCTTCGAATTCAAGAAGATAGAAATCATATCAAGCATCTTCTCAGATCACAATGGCATAATAGTAGAAATAAACTACAATAAAAATAATCCAAAAAAATCAAACACACGGAGATTAAATAGCATGCTATTAAACAATGACTGGGTTACCATAGAGACCAAAAAAGAAATAAAAAACATCATGGCAACAAATTACAACGAAAACACAACAATCCATAACCTATGAGACACACAGCGAAAGCAGTCTTGAGAGGGAAGTTCATAGCTCTACAAGCCTACTGCAAAAAAACAAGAAAAAATGGTAATCAATTACCTAACATTACAACTGAAAGAGCTAGAAAGAAGCAACAAGAAAAACCCAGTGTAAGCAGAAGGAAGGAAATAATAAAGATCAGAGTGAAGATAAATGATATAGAGACCAAAAGAACAATACAAAAGATCAACAAAACCAAGAGCTGGTTCTTTGAAAGGATAAACAAGATTGATGAACCTCTAGCCAAGCTCATGAAGAAGCAAAGAAAGTGTACCCAAATAAACAAAATCAGCAATGAAAGAAGAGAAATAACAACGGACCCCACAAAAAATATATAGGATTGTTAAAAAATGCTATGAACAACTCTATTCCAACAAACTGAATAACCTGGAAGAAATTGACATATTCCTGGAAAAATAGAACCTTTCCAAACTCAATCAGGAAGAATCTAAAAATCTCAATAGGCCAATAACTATGGAAGAAATTGAAGCAGTCATCAAAAAGCTTCCAGCAAACAAAAGCCCAGGGCCAGATGGCTTCACAGGGGAGTTTTACCAAACATTCAAGGAAGAACTAAAACCTATCTTCCTCAGACTATTCCAAAAAATTCAAGATGAAGAAACACCTCCAAGCTCATACTATGAAGCCAGCGTCACCCTAATACCAAAACCAGATAAAGAAAACACAATGAAAGAGAATTACAGGCCAATATCCCTCATAAACATAGATGCAAAAATCCTCAACAAAATCCTAGCAAAACGGACCCAGCAGTACATCAGAAAGATCATATACCATGATCAAGTAGGATTTATCCCAGGGATGAAAGGATGATACAATATCTGCAAGTCAATAGACTTGATACATTACATAAAAAAATTGAGAGATAAAAACCAAATAATCATATCAATTGATGCAGGAAAAGCATTTCACAAAATCCAACACCCATTTTTAAAAAAACTCTCAGCAAGGTGGGAATAGAAGGATCATACCTAAACATAATAAAAGCCATATATGACAAACCCACAGCCAACATCATACTCAATGGGCAAAGACTGAAATCATTTTCCCTAAGAACAGGAACAGGACAGGGATGCCCACTCTCATCACTTCTGTTCAACATAGTACTGGAAGTATCAGCCATTGAGATTAGCCAAGAAGAAGAAATAAAAGACATCCAGATTGGGAAATAAGAAGTAAAACTGTCCTATTCGCAGATGACATGATATTGTACATAAAAAAAACCCTAAAGATTACATCAAAAAACTATTAAACTTACTAAATGAATTCAGCAATGTAGCAGGATACAAAATTAACGCCAAAAAATCTATGGCATTTCTATATATCAATAATGAACTTATAGAAAGAGAGACTGAAAAAGCAATCCCATTTACCATCACACCAAAAAAATTAAGATACCTATGAATAAACTTAACTGAAGAGGTAAAAGACCTATACTCAGAAAACTACAGGATGTTGAAAAAATAGATAGAGGAAGATATAAACAGATGGAAGAACATACCATGTTCATGGATTGGTTGAATCAACATCATTAAAATGTCCATACTACCTAAAGCAATCTATAAATTCAATTCACTCCCCATTAAAATACCAACAGTATATTTCACAGACCTAGAATGAACTCTCCAAAAATCCATCTGGAATAAAAAAAAAAAAAAAACCTCAAATAGCTGCAGCAAACCTGAGAAATAAGAACAAAGTAGGTGGGATCTCAATACCAAATATCAAGCTATATTACAAAGCCAGTGTTCTTAACACTGCCTGGTACTGGCACAAAAACAGACATACAGATCAGTGGAATAGAATAGAGAATACAGAAATTGACCCGAAACAATATGCTCAATAAATATTTGACAAAGGAGGCAAGAACATGCAATGGAGTCAAGACAGTCTCTTCAATAAATTTTATTGGGAGAATTGGACAGATAGTTGCAAAAAAAATTAAACTAGACCACCAACTTACACCATACACAAAAATAAACTCAAAACGGTTAAAGGACTTAAATGTAAGACAGGAAACCATAAAAATACTAGAGGAACCCAAAGGCAACAAAATCTCAGACATATGCCGAAGCAATTTTTTCACCGATACAGCTCCTAGGGCATTGGAAACTAAAGAGAAAATAAACAAATAGGACTACATCAAAATAAAAAGCTTTTGCACAGCAAAAGAAACCATCAACAAAACAACAAGAAAGCCCACTGCATAGGAGAACATATTTGCCAGTGTTATCACCAATAAGGGTTTAATCTCCAACATTTATTGGGAACTCATACAACTTAACAAAAGGAAGATAAACAATCCAATTAAAAAATGCGCAAAGGATCTAAATAGACACTTTCCAAAACAGGACATTCAGAAAGCCAAGAGACATATGAAAATATGCTCAAAGTCACTAATCATCTCAGACATGAAAATCAAAACAACAATTAGGTACCATCTCACACCTGTCAGAATGGCTATCACAAACAAATCAATAAATAACAAGTGCTGGAGAGGATGCGGAGAAAAAGGAACACTCATGCACTGCTGGTGGGAATGCAGACTGACGCAACCATTATGGAAGACAGTATGGAGTTTCCTCAAAAAGTTGAAAATGGCATTCCCATTTGACCCAGTGATCCCACTCTTAGGAATATATTCCAAGAACCCAGAAGCACTAATCAGAAAGGATATATGCATCCCTATGTTCATAGCAGCACAATTTACCATAGCTAAGATTTGAAAACAGCCTAAGTGCTCATCAACAGATGACTGGATTAGAAAACTGTGGTATATCTACACAATGCTGCTATAAAAAAGAAAGGGAACTGGAGAGCATTATGGTAAGTGAAATAAGCTAGTCAATGAAAGAAAAATACCACATGACCTCACTCATTTATGGATAATAAAGATAATTATAAACTGATGAACAAAAATAGACACAGAGGTAGAGCAGCATTGAATAGACTGTCAAACTACAGCAGGAAGGAGTTGGGGGCAGGTGGCTGGTAAGAGATCAACTGAAGGAATTGTATGCATGCATATAAGCATAATCAATGGACACAAGACATGGGGGGGGGTGGGTAGGGAAGGCCAGGGGAAGGTCAGGGTGGGGGGAGACATATGTACTACTCTTTGTAATACTTTAAGCAATAAAACAAAATAAAATAAAAAATTCTCAAAAGTTTTGGAAATGGAAAATAAAATATCAGCCAAATACTTTAAGAGCAATACTCTTATCAGATCCCAAAACCAAAGCAGGAGAATAAATTAATAAAAAGAATCCCGTCCAAAATTTCTTTGTCAAGATTCACAGTAACCCACAACACATCTCAAAGCTTAAGAAATTATCTAAAGAACTGGCAATGATTAAGTTCCCAACTAAATTATATTTTCCAAATTAAAAATGAGCACACACTCAAGTGTAAAATTTTTTTAAAAAATAACCTGAAGCCTGGTCAGCATGGCTCACTGATTGAGCATCAACCTAATGAACCAGGAGGTTGCAGATCAATTCCTTGTCAGTCAGGGCACAGGTGCAAGTTGAGGGCTCAATTCCTGGTGTGGGCAGTGCAGAAGGCAGCTCATAATGATTCTGATAATTGATGTTTCTATCTCTTTTTCCTTCTGTTCCCTCTCTAAAATCAATAAAAAATATTTAAAAATAAGCTGAAAATTTAGCCCATTCATCTCTATCATTACAAGATCTGCTTTTAGACTTGATGCAATATAGGACATGGTAATATCAGGTAGTAGAAGAAAATACCTCATTTAAAACTCAGTAACCTAATCCCTGCAAGAGAACTATCATTTGAAATAATCTTATTATACTTTTTTTCTTTTGATATTCCTCTGGATCTAATTCTGTTATGTTACAGTAAAAGTTTATGCCTCCCTTCTCCATCAGCCATGAGTAGATATGGTTCCACCATTACTATCTTTGGGACATTGGACATGTCCCTTCACTTAAGGCTTTAGTTTACTCACGTAAAATGTGATGGTAGAACAGATGGTTTCTACTTTGCAATTGACCCATTCTATGACTATAAATTGCCTTAGTTCTGAATTCTTAAAAATTTTGAGTTCTTGTAGGATTTCTATGAAACAGGTCTGGCAAAGTCCTCAAATCTCAGGCCCATGAAAAAAAAATATTCAGGAGAGACTGATTATCCTTTGCAGAAAATGAAGGGGGGAAAATGCAGGCACCCACCTACAATCTCAAGTAAATCATGAAGTGGCATCTGAAGTTGTGATACCTACAGAGATAAACTTGTTTACCTCAGTACTTCAAGTGAATGAGATAATTTTGTAAATGGTGTGTTAAAAGTAATTTTAAATTTGAAAATAAAGTAATTGGATATTTGTTATGAATTTTAAGAAAAATATGCTGCAATATTAAGATTCTGAGAACTTTACATCTATCGCCCTATAAAAAACTGCTTAGAATAAAAAAGGAAAACAGTATAAGCACTACAACACTGTTTACAACTGTTTGGATTACTTTCATTCAAATAACCTTAATAAACATATATTAAAACACCTCGTTAGTACAAGGTGCTGTACTATCCGCTGAGAGACACATACATATAACAAAGAATTGTGGTTTTGTCTTTAGGGAGATTATGATCTACCAGAAGCAACACATACTAGAAGACATACATACATAAATAATAATAGTGCATAGCAGGAGAAAGTAAATACTATGAGCAAAAAATAGAGAGAAACCTGTGCCTCAGGCTTTGCTTTCTATATGAAACTAGGCTAGTAGGAATCACACTTCAGGAGGTGGCCAACCACACAGCATGCAGGAGTTAGAGGTGGCCAGGGAAGCCAATGATGGAATTGCTAGAGGGGCAAGGATAAACAGGGCAGAGATGTGGACCTAGAGGACCAGTAGTCAGTTGAAGATCTAATGGCTGCTCACCTAGAAAATAAGATCTAATTCATGGACAGAAGGCCGGGATCAAGGATGATTCTCTGCAACTGGGAGTTGAGAAAAAAGAATAATCAACTTAAGTATTCTGTTATGAGAAGAAGGGTATGCCTAGTTGAGGAAATATCAAGAGCAAACTGCTATCATAGGGGAAGGAATTTTAAAATGTTTTTGTTTTCTACCTCATAAACACCTCACCATATGCAGAAAGTATCTGAAAAAGTAATGATTACTATCAGTTTGCAAATACTGACAGGCTAAATTAAATGAGCGAATAAGGACAAAATTACCTTCAAGTTTGTTTACAACTTTCCCCTAAAAGCTATTTATATACCTCATATGTGCAACTGAGTTACTGTCCTTTTTAAATCATTCTACTTAAATGTAAAAAGGTTGGATCAATATCACTAGGCTTCATTTAGTTTTGAAAGGGCAGTAAGAATGAATTAATCTATAACCACACTAATGACAAGAATCAGAATTTTAACTCCTTCCTTTGAAATGAAGAGACACATACTTCAGCCAAAAGCCAGGAAGCTTAATTTACAATTCACAAAAATCCATAAACAAATTACATAGTGAAAATTTCCCTTATTCTTACTTGAATATAACTGCAATCTGTTTTTAACAAATTGAATAAGAGTACAACAGAGTTCAAATGAAGCTTATTTCCTGCCAAAATCTATATGAATGCCAAATACCTTCCAAGCAGTTTGTTTGGCTACTTAGTCAAATGAATCCTCTTGTCTTCAAATTAAACTAAGAAAACATTTCCTCAGATTGGGCAGTAAAATGCAGTCTCCCAAAACAGTGATTAGTAGCAAACAAGAACTAAGGGAGACAGAGTAAACCCTTTGGCCACTAGAGTCCTAGAGAGTAAACACATGGGCTATGCTCCTTCAGAAACAAAGACAACAGCAGTAAAAGGTATGTTCTATTTTCCCTGTGAATCTTGGTTTATAGGATGAGGGAAGAAAAAATAGAAGGAAGGGAACTAATATTTAGTTATATCCTATTATGAGGTAGGCACTTAACAAGTGTTTTACTGTTTAACATCATCACAATCAAATGAGGTACTTATGCCATTCAATACAAGAAAGCCTGAGGTAAAAAAAAGGCTAAGTTACTTTTGCAACACCATTTACCACCTAACTGATGACCTCAAACTGACTCTGAAGTTTCTATTCTTTCCCATATGTATTATTGTTTAAGACCAAGTTTTAAAAAGTAGCATACTTCCATAGGATGTAACTTCAGGAGGCAGGGGATCTCTTTTGGACAATTTCAGTTCCCAGGTATTGCACACTGATTGTATTAATGGACACCAGATCTAATGTCATGGGTCACCTATAACCCAGCTGAAGGACTATTTGCATAATGTACAATCAGAGAATGTATCTCAAAAGTGATAAGCCTTACTCCTAAGGTGGTGGCAGCAGCCTGTCCAGAGGCCAATGGATGAAATCCCATCTTTGCTCCACTGAAATTTGCTCCTTGAAGTCCCCTAGATATACTCTGCCCCAGCTGGACCTACCACCAGTCTCCTTTCTCTCCAGGCTTACCTCCCTGCCAAACTTATCAGGTTTGATGTAGATATTGTCAAGAGTTTTCTACTCTTTTAATCCCTTTTACACTGTCTTTCTCAACCAGCCTAAATCAAGGCCTATTACTTTATTCTTTTACTAATATCCTCAATTCACTACCTGGTTTTCTTTTTTTTTTTTTTTTTTTTTTTTT
>PVJC01049495.1:0-12150 GCA_004026665.1 Murina feae | reverse complement strand
AGGCCAGACCCCCCCTCCCACTGAGCTGACACACCTGGCACAGCTATGCCGGCCGGCCGTGGAGGCTCCCAGTGCAGAGCCGCCCTGCCAGCCTCCATCTTGGCTGGGTTAATTTGCATACAGCCACTCTGATTGGCTGGTGGGCGTGGCCGTGAGCAGAGGCTCAGCCAGCCTAGGCAGGCAGTTGCAACAGAAGCCTTTGGTTTGCTCTAGCTCCATGGCTGTTGGCCGGGTTAATTTGCATACAGCCGCTCTGATTGACTGGCGGTAACGGTCAATTTGCATGTTTCTTTTTTATTATATTATATTATATTATATTATATTATATTATATTAGATATTATATTATATTAGATATGTGATATTGGTCTTACTCTGGCTTATTTCCAAATTTTCATGTTGAAATTATCTTAAAATTTAAAAATAACCCAGCTTTTGTGGCTCAGTGGTTGAGCATTGACCCATGAACCAGGAGGTCATGGTTCAATTCCCAATCAGGGCACATTCTGGGTTGTGGGCTCGATCCCCAGTAGAGGGCATGCAGGAGGCAACCAATCTATGATTCCTCTCATCATTGATATTTCTGTCTCTCTCCCTCTCCTTTCCTCTCTCTCTAAAATCAATAAATTAACAAAATAAAGTGAGAAATAACATTTCTGAAAATATTTTTATAAGACTCCTTTAATAACAGCAAGAGTAATCATAAAATCTATCCCAATTATGGAATTTACTACTACAAAAAAAATTTGTGCTAAACATCTGATTCCTTTAAAGCTATCTGTGTTTCATAAACTTCCTATATAACAAAGAGGTAATATGCAAATTAACTCTCACACCCTCACAAGATGGCTGCCTATGACCATGCTGACCAAACAACTGAACAAGCAGGCTGCGTGGGGTGACCAGGCCAGCAGGGGGGTTAGTGAGGGATGACCAAACGACTAAACAGCAGGCTGCATGAGGCAGGCAGGCGGGCCGTGAGGGGCGACCAGGCCTGCAGGGTGAGGCAATAAGAGGTGACCAGGCAGGCATGGGGGCAATTAGGAGCAACCAGGCTGGCAGGTGACCAGGCCAGCAGGGGGAGCAGTAAGGGGTGACCAGGCCAGCAGGGAGGGGGCAGTTGAGGGCAACCTGGCCAGCAGCACGGGGCAGTTAGGGGCAATCAGGCCGGCATATAGAGGCAGTGAGAGATGATCAGGCAAGGGGTGGGGGGGGGGGCAGTTAGGAGCGACCAGGCAGGCAGGCAGGTAAGTGATTAGGAGCCAGTGGTCCAAACATCTCCCAAGGGGTCCCAAATTGGAAAGGGTGCAGGCTGGGCTGAGGGGATGCCACTCCCCCCCCCCCCCAATGCATGAATTTCATGCATCAGGGCCTCTAGTATTGCATAATATTTTGGTACATTCTGAAATAATATTTCACAGGATATGAAAACTTGCTTTTAACCAAAGCAACTATCTTCTGAAGTGAAAAATTAGGTTGCTTTCGATAGGTTAATTGTGGTCTTTGAGATGCTGTATATGTACCCTGATGACATAAATGTGAAATGATATCATGCCATAAAAAGCCCAGTCAACAAGTCAGATACAGCAAGATAGGTCCTAGTGCTATCTGATCACCCTTCTCTGAGCTGATGACATTTCAAATGTAGTGGAATTATCCTGTACATCAGCCTGGTTTCTTTTCTCAGGGTAAATGTGCCCATAAAATATAGATATTAATGCAAACATCAAGGGATAGTTGTGAAAATTAAATGAAGTAACAAATATAAAGCATCTGGCACATGAAAGAAACTCATTTACTTCCATTTGTCCTTCATTAGAATTAAAAAAATTTTTTAAATATGTTTTATTGTTTTCTTACAGAGAGGAAGGGAGAGGGATAGAGAATTAGAAACATTGATGAGAGAGAAACATCGATCAGCTGCCTCCTGCACACCTCCTACTGGGGATGTGCCCAAAACCAAGGTACGTGCCCTTGACTGGAATTGAACCTGGGACCCTTGAGTCTGCAGGCCGACGCTCTATCCACTGAGCCAAACCAGTTCGGGCAATTCAAAATTTAAAATTAGCTGGCCCATCCAGAAAAAAAAAAAAAGATTACTAAGAGATGATGTTCCTTGAAAATTCCTGTTCCTTTTTTGCTGAGTGTTGATTGTAATAGTAAAGAATATTTATATTAATTGATTGTTTTTAGAAATGTTTCTCTACGTTATACAATAAAACTCTTTTTAAAGAAATGAATAATGTTATCATTTTCATCGAAAATAAAACAGTACCACTACATCTTGCAAGTTTAGCTAATTATACAATATATTCAACGTCTGGAAAGGTTAGAGTAAATACACACTAAAATGAATCATTATAAGCATGTCAAAAGCTAACATTTAACTACTTTAAATTCCTCATCACTAACATAATAATTTGTTCTAAAGGTAACACTGTTAATTCCCTTTCACCAAGCTACAAGAGACAGTATGCATAATGTAGTTTGATTTGTAGTTCAAAACTGAAGAAAGCATAGAAACAACAATTAGCATAAAGTTTGTTTCCTGCCATCAGTTTTTGGTTTATTCATAGCTAGCAGTTTAAGGAAGAAAAGAGTACAGTGTCAACTTCTTTTGTATGGCTAAGCCAGGGTATATTGATCCAGGAAGTTAAGGAACAAGATAGCAGGAATATGTTTTCATATAGCAGGTGAAATAGAGCCATAAACATGAATTCCTGAGTAATAATTAACAGTGAATTGAACAATTATGGGTGTAATATACCATTCATGATAGATGTGCTTACAAGGATATTTGTTTTGTAGTTGCTTTATGAGTCACTCATAGAAGCTTTATATTTTTAAAGGTTAGTTGCTACTGTTATAAAATGTGTCTTATAGAGACTGAACTTCTATTTGAGTACTTACACACATACTGAAAGAACACAGTGTAATAATCATCATATTTAGTCTTAGAAACTCACATGTGGAAGATGGTCTCCCTTGTGGTTCAAGGGCAGGAGAAGGCTAAGACTTTAAAAATACATATTCAAGTATTGTCTGTGGAGTTCATACTATTTGAGATAAAACTGGTGTCCTACAGATAGAACACAGTTACTCTGTAAATCAGTTTATCCACCCATCTTTTGTTCCATGTTAAATGGTTATTTCGCTATTTAAATAAGGAATATTCTGGAAAAAATTAAGGTCTGTATATAGCATTTCTAATGAATTACCCAGTTAAAATTCTTTAATTACATCAACATTCCATTACACTACATTTTATTTAATGGACTTGTTGGTATTTGAGAGTGTGTGCATGTATATGAACATTAGCATATATCTGTTCCTTGAAAAATCCTATTTCTATTTACTGGATTATTTAATTCTGAAAAATATTTTCTAAAGGAAAAAAAAGTTTTACTTGGCCATGGAAAATAATTACTAGGCCATAAAAAAAGTGATTCTAGCCCTAGCCAGTTTGGCTCAGTGGATTGAGTGTGAGCCTGCGAACTGAAGGGTACCAGGTTTGATTCTGGTCAAAGGCACATAAAGGTTACAGGCTCAATCCCATGCTCTGGTCAGGGTGCATATGGGAGGCAACCAATGGATATGTCTCTTATATCAATGTTTTTCTCTCTGAATCTCTCCTCCGCTTCCACTCTCTCTAAAAACAAATGGAAAAATATCCTAAGGTGAGGATTATTTTTAAAAAAAAAATTTTTAAGTGATTCTAACCCAACCAGTATCGGCCTATAAACCAGAAGGTCATGGTTCGATTGCCAATCAGGGCACATGCCAGAGTTGTAGGCTTAATCCCCCAGTGGGGGTGTGCAGAAGGCAGCAGATCAGTGATTCTCTCTCTCATTAATGATATTTCTATCCCTCTCCCTTCCTGTCTGAAATCAATGAAAATATTTTTTAAAGTAATTCTAGCTAAGAATAGAATAGAATTCCAGACTTATAGAAATATCTGATCTTCACCATGCTTTGGGGGACTCTCCAGAACATGCCACTCACTTTCCTTTATATCAGTTACTTCTTTTCAGTTCTGTGGCTCAGTAGGATTTCGGACGCCTAACTCCAAAAGTCAGTTTGTTTTTTCACTGAGCTACATTTACCTTTATTGGCATTTAATTACTGTTTTCCTCTGATGCCTGTTTTGTTTTGTTTTTTCATCTAAACTAGTAACACTATATAGCATTTATATAGAGTTTTATATGTTTAATGCTTTATATAATTATTCATTAGATAATTCACATCTCCCTTTGACATGCACTAGTATTATTTTACACTTTTACAGATGTAAAAACTGAGGTTTGGTGGGAAGTGGACTGTGCTTTATATATAGCACACAGTTGAGTCAATGGCATACAGAAATTGGAGACACAATTGTATCTAGTCTTTCTTCTCAGAGGGGAAGTTCTCAATTACTAGGAAGGAGGAGAATGTGAGTTTTTTCCTCTTAAGTCCTTGGAATTACCAGTTTTTCCAGAATATCTACTATAATGCCTTGGCTTTTACGAACAGCTTCCTGCCTGGCATTGTAAAAATTTGTAGCTTTCCATTTTCTTAAACTTAAAACATCTAACCTGTTCAGCAAAACAATTCTCATTAATTTTGCCTTCATGGAATTGTTTTGACATTTAAGGAATTGCTAGTATGTAGCTTAAATTCATTATTGCTTTTCTTAATTCCTTCATACTGCTGGCTAAGTAGATTCATTCCCTTGGCTTTCAAATTATGTTTTGTTTAATGATTCTAATTAATTTTTACATGTTGAACAATTAAAGTCCAGACAATGGAAGAAAAGCCCCAAATATTTATCTTTTAAAATAGTATAGCCTTAACAATTAGGCTCCTCACCCTTTCCTATCAGGAAAGAGGCCACATCAAATGGAAAGGCACAATGCAGACTTAGAAATTAAAGTTTGAGCTAAGAATTTGGAGACAAAAAATTGCTTTCCCAGGTTTACCACAGACCAAATATCTGATTCAATTCTCTAATTCAGTTCTATACTTAGTAATTTAGTATGTGGTAAATTATAAAATATATACTACTTCTGTTTTAAGGATAAATGTTTTAATTTGATTTCCAATATCTATAGAGTTTTTTTACATTTTAAAGTATGTATTTTTTTATTTCAGAGAGGAAGAGAGAGATATAAATCAGTGATAAAAATTATTGATTGGCTGCCTCGTGCCCAGCCCCTACTGCAACCTGGGTGTGTACCCTGAATGGGAATCAAACCATGACCTCCTGGTTCAGAGGTCGATGTTCAATCACTGAGCCACTCCAGCTGGGCATACAGAATGTTACTATTTTGTCTATACATACTTTCTTTTTATCTTTCCTATAAGTCATACTTCATCTTTTTATATTTTGTGAGTAAATAGTCATCTTTGAAAATATTAATTTCATGTCCAGCCAGTGTTGCTCAGTGGTTGAACATTTATCTATGAACCAGGAGGTCATGGTTGGAGTTCCAGTCAGGGCACATGCCCAGTTTGCAGGCTCAGTCCTCAGTAGGGCGTGGGCAGGAGGCAGCCGATCAATGATTCTCTCTCATCATCGATGTTTCTGTCTCCTTCTCCCTTCCTCTCTAAAATCAATGAAATATATTTATAAAAGAAAAAGTCTTCGTACAAAATTACTAGGTATTTGATTAATCAAACATTACAGTGGCTGGTGTGATATCTTTATGGGCTATAAATTTATCTTTGAGGGATGGATACAGGGATTGACCAAAAAGAAAAAAGAGAGAGAAAAAAAAATCATTGCCACAGATAACAGTGTGGTGATTGTGGCAGTGGGGGAAAAGGGGGGAGGGGATTGTAAAGGGGGGATAATTGCTGTTGGAAGGAGACTTGACTTGGGGTGGTGTTCAGATGATGTGTTGTGAAATTGAGCACCTGAAATCTGTATAATTTTGTAAACCATTATCACCCCAATAAATTCAATAAAAAGGATAAAATAAATAATTTCTAAATACACGTATTTTTAATTTAAAATTTTTTTATTGTAATTCAAAACATCAGGTTTTTTTAGTCTTTGTTATTTATAATTTGTTAATTAAATGTAAATCAATACTCTGACTTTAAACCTTGGTGTGTGTGTTTTTCAGCAATTTAAATAAAGAAAAGTCAGCTTTGCTGCAGATGAAAAATCAAATGGCATTAGATTTAGAGCAACTTCTAAATCATCGTGAGGTACGTTTTCCATTTTGTTATAATTTTTACCATTTTAGGATTTTTTTAAAGTCCATGTTGGGTTAAGAGTGTTGAATCCCAGTTCATTAATGTGTCTCACTGTGATCTGGCCCTTTATATTTAACTTGGGATAGTTCTTTATGATTTAATTTGGGGTTTTTTTATGTGTTAAGTCTTATTCCTGGAATGTCCCTTATTCTTAACCCCTTATTGCCTTATTCATATCTGTCATTACATTTCCACATTATTTAATAATTATTTATTTCTCTCACCAAATTGTAACTTTTTTTACTCTGTCATATTCATCATTGTATGCCTAGAGTCTAGTGCACAATATTTGTGTGCATTTTAAATTTTATAAAGTTTTTCTTTTATATGTTCCTCACCAAAAATCTTTTAGAGTTAATGTAATCCCCATTTTATAAAAGGAAAAATGAGTTTTAGGTGGCTTGCTCAAAGCCAGTTAGTAACTAAGAAAAAACCCCAAGTTTTTTAAGCCAGATTAATGCGGCATAATATACACACAATAAAATTTACTCTTTTAAGCATAAATTTCTATAATTTTTTACTAACTCCCACAGTTGTTGTGTAGCCATTATCACAATTGGTATGTAAAATAATTCCATGGCCCCAGAACGTTCCCTTATGCTCCTTTGTAGTTACCCTTTTCCCCAATAGAAAATCCTAGTAATCACTGACCTGTTTCAGTCATTTGTTCCTTTTCCTTACTGAGTAATGTATGGATGTACCAAGTTTTGAAATCATTCACCCGTTGATGGACCTTTGAGAGCATCTATAAATAGAGCTGTTGTAAACAGTTATGTGTGTGTTTGTGTAAAAATAAGTTTTTATTTATCTTGGTAAATACACAGGAGCAGGATTACGGGGTCATATAGAAACTGTATATTTACCTTTATAAGGAAACTAGGGGCCTGGTGCACAAAAATTTGTGCACTCAGGAGGTCCCTCAGCCTGACCTGTGCCCTCTGGCAGTCTGGGACCCCTCTGGGGATGTCCACCTACTAGCGTGCCTGGTGAGCTGGGTGAGGGGCTGATGGCTGTTTGCAGGCTGGCCAAGCCCCTTCAGGTTTTGGGTCCCTACTGGGGTACCTGGCCAGCCTGAGTGAGGGGCTGATGGACGTTTGCAGGCTGGCCAAGCCCCGCATTGAGGACCCTCACCCCATTGGAGTGTGGCCAGTGTGGGTGACGGGCTGAGGGGCGTTTTCAGGCTTTAAGGCTGCTCACAGCTCCCATTGACCCAATGTCCCTGCAAGGCTAGCTGGAAGCAGGTTTCTGGGGTTTGTTTATCTTCTATAATTGATACTGTTCCTTCAAGCCAAGGTTAGGGAGGTAACGAAGCCTCGTTTCTGCTTCAGCTCGTGGCTTCTATAATTGATACACTGTTCCTTTAAGCCGTTTCCTAGGCAGGTAACAATAGTAGTGGGCCCGGCCTGCTGTTTGTTTCAGCTCTGAAGCTTCTATAATTGAGACTTTGTTGCAAACATGTTTTGCCTGGAGCCAGGATAAGCCCAGCCGGCCCTCAAACAATTTCAGTTTCACTCCTACTGTAATGGAAGCTGCCGTTTACTCAGGTCCGTGAGTGGCGGCCTCCATGTTGGCTGGGCTAATTTGCATACAGTCGCTCTGATTGGCTGGTGGGCGTGGCTTAGGTATCCCAAAAGGATGGTTAATTTCAATATTATGCCTTTATGAGTTTATATGCCAAACTATTTTCCAAAGTGACTGTACCTTTTGCATTCCCAACAGCAGTGAATGAGAGTTCCAGTTTCTCAGCATTCTCCCCAGCAGTTGGTATTAAATACATTTAATCCAATGTATCTTTTCCACTGAGTTATCACTGCCTTGTTTTAGCCATATTTTTACCATTTTGTTATCCTAACAGAGAAATGCTTAAAACAGATCATTGGTGTATGAGTATCCGGAAGACATTTTTCCATTCTGGGAAAAACATGCCAAATATTTGAGAAAAAATTATTGGAAGGATATTATTGAGAGAAATGAAGTTGGGAATATTACTGGAAGCACTTGAGAGGTGCATATCCTAGAAATTGTGTCAGGTTATTGAGGGATTGTCTCTATATTAGAAATGGCCTTTGAAGTGAGTTCTCTTAGAGGTATATTTTATATAATAGATAAAAGAGATAAGAAGGTGTCCTTGGTCTGGCCAGTATGACTCAGTGGTTGAGCATCAACCGATGAACCAGGAGGTCACGGTTCAATTCCAGGTCAGGGTTCATGTCTGGGTTTGTGGGCTCATTCCCAGTGGGGGGCATGCAGGAGGCAGTTGGTTAGTGAATCCCTCTCCCTCTCCCTTCCTCTCTGACAGCAATAATATATATATATACTAGGGGCCCGGTGCACAAAAATTTGTGCACTGGGTTGGGGGGGCGTCCCTCAGCCCGGCCTGTGCCCTATCGCAGTTTGGGACCCCTCTGGGGATGTCCACCTGCTGGTGTGTCTGGGAAGCATGGGTGAGGGGCCAATGTCTGTTTGCAGGCTGGCCAAGCTCCCCAGTGGAGACCCTTACCCCAGGGGGTGTGGCAAGCCTGGGTGAGGGTCTGAGGGCAGTTTTCAGGCTGGCCTCAGCTCCCACTGACCCTCTGGGCCATCAGCCGAGGAAGCGATAGGGTGGCACTGGCCACCCCATGGCCTCCCAGGGAGGGGGCCTTGGGTCGGCTGGCTGGTCCCGCCCCCCAAGGCTTCCACCTAGGAAGGCATTGGCGGGCTCAGGGCGCCAGATGCCTTCCCAGAACGGAGGCTCCCAAGATGGCGGAGGCCACAGCCCAGGAGAGGCCGCACACCGAGGCTTCAGCCTCCGCCATCTTGGCTAGGTTAATTTGCATACAGCCACTCTGATTGGCTGGTGGGCGTGTCTTAAGCGTCCCGAAGAAACGGTTAATTTTAATATTTCACTTTTATTAGGATATATATTTTTTAAAGGTGTCTCTGAACTAGACTTTAGAGATGACTTTTAGGTAGATAAGTAGATCTGAATACATATAGATTAGGAAAAGCTTCTTTGAAGATATTTATACTTTTTTCTGACTCCAGTATACCAGGCCTTATCTACCGTCACTTACAGTATATCCTAGAATTCTGCCTTCAGATAATTGCTTCTTCATTGTGGAAACCTGACTTCCTCACTATGTGGATTTGCAAAAATGTGTTTAAATTGAATATTTAAGAGATAGTAACTACAGGTTTCATTCAGTCATGCCAACTTTTTTTTTTCCATTAAGTTTGCATAAGAAGTATGTTTTTCAGAAAGGCAATTCTCATGTGATTTCTAGAGAATTAGACTAGACTCTGAAGAATAGATGAGCAGTTTTAATTTATAAATTTTGTACATCACACTTGAAATCACATTATTCATGAACCCAAACAAAAGCTAAAAGTTTTACTCACTGCCGGAAGGGCTGACCAGCAGCCCCTAAACAACAGATGAACAGATTACTCCAACATGATTTCATGAAGGAGAAGGCTAAGGGACAGTCTGGCCGAAGGAGCCAGGCAGCCTCAATTGCCTGTCTCATTAGCCTTTTATTGGAATTTTTATCTTTAGATGCAATCAGTAGGGTGAGTAATCTTGGGAGGACACATGTGTTTACATTGTCCTCTAGGCAGGGGCGTTCAGGGATTAAGCATAAGGATTCCACTAAATACCCGGGGGTCTGTATGTGCACAGACTTGTTTGGAAAGGTCAAGAAATAATTAAGGGCGCTGCCTTCGACACTCCCCTAAGTCTCCCCTAAGTCGGAATTCCGATTAACAGGGCAGGAGGCCTTCCACACACCTCTTCTCAGAATGTCCTCCTTACAACTTTCCAACCAAGTCTCTTGTGCTTCCCAAAAGGGCACTGGGTTGAAAATTGAGTAGGTATAGAACAAAATGTTTTAACATGAAAATTAATAGCAAGATGAAACTACTCACATAAACTGCCTACTATGGCATGGAATCAGTGCAATTCACATGAATACATATCTAATTAATAATCTAATAATTGTCAGTTAATATTCATGCATTTAGTAATATCTTCATTTTGGCAATTATATTTTAACAATCCAACTTTATGACTTTTCTTAATGCCAAACCTCTAAAGAAAGTAGCTTTTTTCTTTATAAAGCAAATAAAAGTTTAAAAAAAACAAGTCAGAGACAAGTTTTCAGTCTTTTTTTCTGAGAAACAGTTTAAATACCAGTGTGCACAGTGTGTGCAGATGCGAAAAGCAAGTGCAAACTGCTTTTATGGGAACAGAAGAGCCATTGACCCAGGGAAGTGCTTGACTATTCGCTTGACCATTTACTTGAAACAGAGCCTACAGGATTGATTGATTTATCTCATAGCTCTTGAGGGCCACATGGTCAGAATAGTCAATAGGTATAGTTGGATAAAAATAACTAGGATACCTTCACATTGTATTTCTGGTAATTTTGTCTTGTCATTAAGTATCCTTTAAATCAGTGTTTGTTTCTGGACCTTGTTACAGTCTTAAAAATTATTGAGTACCCAAAGAGGTTTTGTTTATGTTATTCCTTTTGATATAAACCATATTAGAAATTAAAATAAAAAATAAATAAAATTTAAAAATAGAGAACTTCGATAAATATAATATTTGCAAGTGAAAAGCCAGGGCTGAGACTAAAGTGAGGCAAGCAGGGAAATGTCTGGAGGACATTTCCAGTCTCAGGCGTGCATAATGTAGACTTGGCACCTGACAGCTTGCCTTACCTTACTCCAAGCATGTCAAACTCACCGCTTACAGGCTGCATGTGGCCCACAACAAATATTTTTGCAGCCTACCTATATAATTGTATGTAAGAAATGTCTTAATAAAAATTTCTAACTTAATTTTTACAATATCCTGTTATACATAATTATTAATAACAAACTACAACCTTCACTAATGACTGATTTCTGTAATCATGTTGTTTTCATTTCCCTTATGTGCCTTACTCAGGCAGACCATTTCTCTCCACTAATACTAGCAGCGAATATTTTAGCAGCCGATTGCCACGTCATTAGTCTTGGATTGGCTTACATGGTGTGCACAACAGGAAATATTTTGCTTTTGGAAACCAAGAAAAATAGGTTTATTTGTGTTACACTTACTAATTTGTGCAGTTATTCAGCGTCTGGTAAATAATGTTCAAGAAAAAAATATCAATTTTTATTAAAATGTTCTATTATTTTATGTTAACAATTATTTATTTCAGCATGTCTCTATCGAAATAAACCTATGTGTCTATGAAAATTGAAGCTTTTGTTTTTTTTGCAGCCCATATAAACTTAAACCTTGTTTATTTGGCCCGTGTTAGCCTTTGAGTTTGACATGCTTGCCCTAGTCAAGATCCTGGGAAAATTATCTGAGTCATTGTTTTAATCAGCTAAATTTTCTCTGTTTAAATTAATGGTTCATACAGAGACCAAATGAACATTTTAAAATTACTGTCCTCTTTTGCACTGGGCAGCTCTAATTTTTTAATCAGTATCACTTAGTTCTTATGAGACTATCTGCGGTCATGTAATATGATCACCAGCTCATTGACATAGCTATTACGTATGTATTAAAAAAGAAAACTGGTGGAATAATTCTAGATTGACAATATTAGGACATTTGGGACATGGCCACAGAGGGTTTTTATTTTCTTTATTAGTAGTGTTAGCTAAATTTATTAGTTTCAAAGTAACTCCTCTCGTGTTAGGTTCACTTGTGATCTAAAGATTTCTAAAAATGATAAAATTATCAGCCTCCTATTCTACACATTATTTAGCATTTATTCATTCAAAAAATGGTTGTGGGTATTTGGAATTATGAGTAGCATATCAGGTGATTTTTCCTCTCAACTTTTCCTTAGAGAAAATGTATCTATATATATAAAAGCCTAAGCAACCATTCGACCAGTAGCTATGCACTGACCACCAGGGAACAGATGCTCAA
>PVJC01049494.1:0-12146 GCA_004026665.1 Murina feae | reverse complement strand
AGGCACACCAGAAAGTGCCTGTGGAGTGAGTGGCTGTGTTAACGAATGACCGACCAGGGGCTCCATAGTATGTCCTTATTTAATTTTCAATAGTTGGTTCATGGTTAATGTTCGCCTAAGAGACTTGACTTTCGTTGTCCCGTGTTTCTGAGAACCCTAGGAGACACCTGTCAGAGTGTGCCTTTGATGTCAGCGTTGTATCTTTCTTGGCACATGTACCTCTTTATAGCTGAAGCAGGAGAGAAGGGAGACAGACCTTGGTGCTTTTGGAATCCCTAACTCACAGCTGGCATCTGTGTCCCGAGTGAGTGAGTGACTGTGCTTGGGTGGATGTGTGTGTCACATTCCATGTGAGGAGGGGTGAGGGAGAGCAGCACAGTGACCCCGGTGGGTGGATTTGTGCAATAACACTTTTTCCAAAGGTGGTTTCCTGACCATGAAATGTGAGCCAGTGTGTGCGCTAATCAAATAATCACTTCTCTTTTGTACTTTCACCTCATTTTGACAAAGGACACGTTACCTAGCTTGATACTTAATCCAGCTGACTTCAGTCGAGTATTGACAGTTTTTCAAACCTCAAATCCAACCCTTAAAGAATTCAGATTTGCTATTATTAACATTCCTTAAGAAGAAGGATTGCAAAAGGGTCCTCACTGTGTGGTTGATGTGTTAAAATGTGTACCTCGGTTTTATAGTCACATCTTGTACCCTAGGTCCTCCCTGCTCAGACCCTTTACAAATGAGCCTTAGAGGGAGGGTATTTGGATATGTGGATGTATTAGCCAGAACCCATTGGATCGCAAGTTTCATAAGTACAACTCAAATGAGCTTAGCTGAAAAAAAAGTATATATGTGTGTATAATTTATTAAATCAGATAACTGAAAAGTCCAAGGGGGTAGAAGTCCTCGGACACCGCTGGAAAGGGCTCAGAGAGGGCGGCAGGGTGCCACCCCGCCCTCCGCCAGCCAGCAGGTTCACTGGCCCTCACTGGGTCCACCTCCCACACCAGTGCTTTCAGTGCATTTGGTGGAGGGTCTGTGTGGAGATGCATTTCTTTCTCAGCCACAGCTCAGGTTCCGTATTTTAAAAAAAGGATGTGTGAGAAACAAGAGGCCCCTGTAGCAGGTTTGTGTGTGGTTTACTTTTTAAACCTTCCCTACCACAGAGGGGCCACTTGCCCAGGAGCAGAGACACCTATGTCGCTATAGTAAATACTGGTGACGGTGGTAGGGGGGCCTGCAGAACAGACGCCACCAGCTTCTCCCCAGAGAATGTCCCTAACGAAGTAGAAGAGGCTCTGGAGTCCTGGGGCCTGAACTCGGGGGAAAGCAGTGGCTGGCGGGTGTTACTGTTGCGGGGATGATGCTCTGCGGAGAGATGTTGGTGGGTGTCCCTGCCCTGTGGAGTGTGGGTGGTGGTTGGCAGGCCTTCCAGGAATAGATGTGAACATTCCTACGTCTGCCTCTTCCCATACGCAGACTCCTGGGCTCTCAACCCTCCGCAGGAGAGGATGTGCCCATGTGACTGAGGTAAGGAGAGTGCCAGAAGGGGTCTTCCCTTTTTACTTTTAATTTTTTTTAAAGTTATTAAAACATTTAATGGATCCAGTAAGGCACATAAATTGTGTTCTGGTGGTCTTCCCTTTTTCATTGAAGTGAGATTGGTATTCTCACAGCTGCAGCTCTTGCAGGGAGTGAGGCTGGTGAGCAAGGCAGGCAATGGGGGTGGCAGGAGGACACAAACCAACCCAGACAGGGGTGGAGGAGGAATCACCCTCGGTGGTCACTGCTGCCTCTGTCTGTCTGTCTGTCTTGGTGTGTAAGAGCTGGGGAAAAGTGCGGGTGTGTGGATGTTAGGATGGGTGTTTTTGACCCAGGCCTTGTAGAATGAAACCTTCCTCTGGTGATTTTAACTAAATAGGACCCCAGACACTGCCCAGTCTGAGGGAAATGAGTTTCTTCTCCAGAACCTCAAAGCAGTGATTTCTGCTAATTTTTCTTCCTTCCTACTGGCTGAGTGGTAATTTTAGAAATCACAGGACATCTGTCGAAATTATTGAATAAGTGAATGAGAGGGTCAGGCGGCAGGCAATTGGGGGCTGACCCGAGGGAGGGAAGGCGGGCTGCAGAGGACTCAGAGGAAGTGTGGGTGGCAGGTGGCCCCAGCCTGGGCGGCAGAAGGGGCAGGAGGGAGTTATGGGTGGCCAGCTGTGCCTGGGGACTCAAGGTGGACTGAGTGAGGGGCTCACACCCTTTCCTGCCTCATTCATCTTCTGAGGAGCCCATCCTGCCCCCTTTCCTGTGTCCATGGGGAAGCCTAGCACTGTGTAGATTCGCAGATATTTTTGCAGAGCTTGAAGCTTGTTTATAAGAAAGGAAGTCCAGGCACCATCACTCAACAGATATTTACCGAGACCTGCTGTGCAGCGCGCACGAGGTTCACGGGTCCCTGCGCACAGCTGCGTGGGGCCGGAGGCAGCCTCCTTTTTCATATTTTGCATTCTCATAGTAAATAGCCATCCAGACTGTATACAGGTAACACACAATACATTTTTGTAAACAATCGATGCAGATAACATGACAATTCCCCTTCATCCACCTAGCTCATTCTAATCATAGTGATTGCTTGGGTGTGATCCTCTCAGAATGGGTTTCATGGTGTATGTGTATGTAATCTGTGCATTCTGGAATACATATTTGTGCAGTTTGGGTATTTTAAAGTTTACACAGGTGGGAACAGAATGCATACATTATGGAGCTTCCTCTTCCCCACTTAATGAGCCTTCTCGATCTTCCATGTCCGTATGTAGCGATCTAACAGTTTCTTAGTGGCTGTACACTGTGCCATGTGTGACTGCACCGTGCTTTAGTTTTTCTTGCTGATGAGCATTTAGGTTAGTTCCTAAGGTTTTCCTGTTTCACACAGTGCTCGACTGGACAAGCCGACATTTTTCCGGAGTAAGTACTTAGAAGTAAACTCTCTGGGTGGGAGGATAGTGCACTTTAAATTTCCACACGCATTGCCCGGCACCAGGCCTGGATCTGTGCAAGCTCCCACCTGCACATCTCCTTGAGATCATGCTCATTCACCTCTGACGAGTGACCTCACTTGTTCTCTCTGTTGGTTGATGGGAAAGGAAGTCTTGAGGGCAGGGTGCAGCCTCTCTCGTGGGGGTTTGCGAGGCCTCCTGAGCTTTTCCCTGACTTTGGGTGTCATGCACGTTGGTACTGCCGTTCTTTTAAAGTGAAACTTCATTCTCGGTAGCTAATGGGTAAGTTAGTTCCAGTTACAAAAATCGAGTCTTAGTTTTGCTTGCTGTGGTTTAGTTCCAAGATGAGCACTGGTATGTTTCTATTGTCCCCAGTTCTGTGATCATTAATTATTTTATCTTCCCACACAGTAAAATCTTGCTGCAATTGTGGTATTGTTATTGGGTTTGTACCCCTCCCACTTTCAAAGGCGCTGCAGTGACTTGGAAAACGGGAGAGGACGAAAGAAGGGGCATTTGGGAATCCAAGCAAAGGAGACTTGCCTGCTGTCCAGGTGGCCAGATGGTTAACCCCTGGGCACCACCCTGGCGGTTAGGGTTTCCAGCAGTGGCCGTGAAAGGAAGCACATTCTAACTTACACGGTGTTTATCCTCTCAACACTGGGAAGCAGCCACATTCATTGCTGGAAGCATGTCCCAGGAGCCCAGTCCAAGGAGGAAGCTACAGCATGGGCCCTCGGGCCCGGTGGGCGGGGCTTTGGTTAAAGTTGGAAACGCCTGGCAGCAGATGGTGTCTGGGTTCATGGCTTCTACAGAGCTGGGCACAGCTGTAAACGGTGGTATAACGAAGGCTCTTCTCTATTCTGTAAGAGCTTGGTCTTTTAATGATATAAGTTAGTACAGGATTAAAGCTGGGAAGATTAAATAAGAGTAGATTAACAGCTATCTTTTAATCATAGGGTACTTTTATGGAGCGATCATTATGTGTAAAATATGGCCCATTCAACATATTAGCTTACTGTCTTAATTTGGTTTAAATTAGAATACAAAAGGCGAACATGAATTACTATAAACAGTTGCTCCCCAACCTTTTTTTTGTTGAAGAGATGTGGTTTTTATTATTTTAATGTTAACTAGGGAAGTGATCAATGTTTTTAAAAGAAGATACCCTTGAATGCTCTTCAGTAAGTAGATAACAACGGGGTGTAATGAAACGCCATTTGTATTTGAATGACTGCTTTTAAGTTTTCCTAAGTAACTTGAATGGATAAATGGTTACTTGGCCCTTTTGTACCAGCCCTGAGGCCCTTAGTCCTCTTTTTTCACGATAATGCAAAAGCGAGTTGTCTTTGGCCTTTTGCAAAAAGTCTGAATTATTGAAATATCAGAGAGCTGCGACTCCATTTAAAGCTCTTTTCAGAATGATTATCTGGTGGGAGTGAAATGAAAACACCTAAGTTCTAAAGTAGAATGCCGGGAAGTGCCACGCCGGCAGGAATTGGGTACAAGAGAGGTGTCTAATGACTCTCTTTCTAGAAGCCACGTGGGGTGAAGCTGGGATGGTCAGGGTAGAGAAAGCTTTGCATATTTTAGGTTGGCCAGCGGAATAAGCTAATCTATATTAGAGCCAGCTGGGGCACCTTGTAGGCTGGGTGGCGGGTTCTGATCTACCCCATTGGTGCTGACTGCGAATCACAGGCCTGCGAGGTCGAGATTGGAAAGGCCCTCGGCGGCCAGCAGGGGGATGTGTTCCTTTTCCAGAACACTTGCCCAGGGTCTCACGGTGAAAGAGGAGCTGAGTGGGGACTTAGGCTTCTGTCTTGCAATCTGTTTTCTTCCAGCTCTAGTTACAGCCGGGGATCTGGTTGGAGCCAGACACCTCCCTAATGGCCGGGGCAGGGTCTGAGAATCCTCGGGGTGGAGGTGGGGCAGTCATGGCATCTAGAACATCACCTGACCAAATAATGTCTCTTCAAAGCAAGCTGGGCATTCAGTCAGCTTTTAATTATCCTCTTTTTTTTTTTTTTTTTAAATATATTTTATTGATTTTTTACAGATAGGAAGGGAGAGGAATAGAGAAACATCAATGAGAGAGAAACATCGATCAGCTGCCTCCTGTACACCCTCTACTGGGGATGTGCCTGCATCCAAGGTATGTGGAATTGGACTTGGGACCTTTCGGTCCGAAGGCCGAGGCTCTATCCACTGAGCCAAACCGGTTAGGGCTATCCTTAGTTTTTTTCTTAGCTTTGGTCACCCCCCCATATTCCCCATTTAACTTCATAAATTATTCTTATTTCTTTATGCATACCAACAGACAGAAATCCTTTGGCCGTAGTCGGCCTCATTGTCTTATGGGAGGAGTCAGGGCACTGGACGGTGGATGTGGCAGGGCAGGAGGGACTCGGCGTGCTGGTGGAGGAATGCAGCGGGTCTCTGCTCAGACGCCTGGTTTGAGTGTAGTTGACACAGCCTGTCTTGTTGACCGTGGCTCCTGTCTGACATCTAGGCTTTGTATATATAATCTCCTTTAGTGCTCATTGAGTCCTCACCGTCAACTCCCGAAGAAGGAACTCCTAAGGCCCTCCTCTTCCAGGCGAGAAACCAGGCTGGGAGTGGCTGAATTGCTTGCACACAGCCCCGAGGACTAGTAATTGGTGGTGCCAGGGTTCACAGCTGGGCTTGCTGATTTAAGGGCTCACACTCCCCCACTAGGCCAGGAAGGGAAGTCAAGGCTCATCTAGACACTGAGCGGAGGAAGGCAAGGCCACGGGGCAGAGCTGGTGCAGGGACCCCGGAGAGGAGCAAGTCGGCAGGACTGCAGGTGGGTCTCGGGCAGGCTCCACATTCCTGATTTGGGTGAGGGCTTGAATTTAGGCTTGGGGACTGGCACACAGCTCTCCATGCCTCCTCCTTTCCACCAGCCTGAGGCGTTTCCAGGCTCAGGGTGAGGGTTGTGGCTGGAGAATCAGGGGCAGGTTTCTGAGAACCCTGCAGCCCTCTGCAGATCTGAAAGGCCTCTGAAAAGTCCAGTGAAGATGGGACTGATTAGAGGAGTTAACATTTGGGCACGAAGTAGGTTTTATTGCATTTCAGTTCCTTGGAAAGTTGACTTGTGAAGGGAACATGTGGAGCGCTTGTGGTGTGGTCAGAGGTTTGTGTTGAGCGCTGGTCAGTGTAGGAGTAAATGGTTAGGGTTGTGGGCTCCGTCCCCAGGTTTGCCATTGGCTGCCTGTGACCCGGCCAGCTCTGCTGCTTGCCCAGTCTGGTCCCCTTCTGTGAAAGGGGAAATGAAGTGGCCGAAGGGGTCAGCCCAGGCCCTGGACACTGGAAAACACAGAGTAAGTGTGGGCTCCTTCTGTTACCGAGAGCCAGGTGTGTGTCCTAGAGTCTCAGCACAGTCCTGTACGTGGGGTTGCTGTCCTCGCTTTACCGATGAAGAAACGGGGGCTCAGAAGACTGACTGGCTTGTTCCCAACCCAGTGTGGGGCTGGCAGAGTCGGGGCCGGACCCCCAGCCACACCAGGAAAGTGTCCTGGATGGTGTGCTGGCTTAGGGGTTGGCTTCCCCAAACCATTCTGTGATGTTTTCACCAGACTGTCCCATCCCACCTGTCCTGCTGAATAGCGTAAGATGATGGATGACTGTTATGGAGGCATTGGTGGATCTGGTGATGAAGTGAATGAAAGTTGTCCTGTGGGTCGGAGGACCTGGTCGCGCCCCACCTTCACCTAGACAACAACAGTAAGGGGTTGTCTGTTCCCCTCGGCTGGCGTAATGGCCAGGAACCGAGTCTGTCACAGCTGGGCAGGCTGAAGCTGCTTCTACCCTGCGGAAGAGGAACCCATGAGTGGTATCTCCTTTCTCAGCTACGTGGGATCCCCTGACCAGCTATGCCTTGCTCCTGCTGGGTCCAGGTAGGAGGCCCGGGCATCTCTTGATTGAAATGTTAGGGGAAAGAAGACAAGCGCCGAGAAGCAAAACAGATGTTGGGAGTTCTGGCCCCAGGGTTGTTCGCTCAGAAATGGAGATTGGTCCCAGCCAAGAGATGGCTGGTTCGATTCCTGGTTAGGGCACATAGCTAGGTGGTGGGCTCGATCCTCAGCAGGGGGTGTGCAGGAGGCAGCTGATCAAGATGTTTCTCTCTCATGGATGTTTCTATCTCTTTATCCCTCTCCCTCCCTCTCTCTCTCAAAATAGCATTGAAAAAAGAAAAAGAAAAGAAAGGGAGATTGGGAGACGCTTAGAATTGGAACAGGTGTTTCCATCATCGAGTCTGATTTCATTCTCAATGGCTACCGTTCACATTGGATAGAGGAGGCAGCTGAGCTCGAGGCTGTTAAATGACTTACCCAAGACCAAGTAGCCAGGAAATGCCAGGGCAGGACGCAGACTTCCTGGCCTTTCCTACCACCCTGGCCCTCACTGTATCCCTCTGCACGTCATCGTTCGGGTGGGAGACAGGCTCACAGGTGGGATTGACTTGCCAGTACTAAGCTCACTGAAACACAGGTTACCTTTGGTTCCTCTCTGCTGTGTGGTCCTCACCTCAGCGTCCTCACCTGTGAGATGGGAGCGGCGATGGTAACACTTGCCTCCATTGCTCAGAGCGTTGAAGGGAACCGTCTGTGGACCTTGAAGTTTCCAGGCTGTAGGGCCTGCCCTGATCTGACTCCCTCCTGTTTTGCCCGCATTATCCTGTCTCTGGGAGAGACTTTGGAGGAAGTAGATCTAGATTTGGGTTTCAGATTTGCTGCTAGCTTGCCTTGTGACGGAACAAATTACCTTACCTCTCTTGGCCTTGGTTTTCTCATCTGTAAAATAGGCATACTGGTGCTTGTCTCACGGTTAGCATGGAGTGTTTGTGCGGCATCAATACAGTAATGTGTGAGCGAGACCAAAAGACATTACTCAGAGGGTCAGGAAGTTCAGGGTTCAGCAGCGTGTGAGCACTGGGGACCTCCTCCTGCTTCCCCCCTGGGAGTGCTGTAGGGCTTGTAACATCTCAGTCACAGGCCAGGCCTCTTAAACCTGTGTGTTCTCTCTGATGTGTGTTTCCATTCTTGGCCCAGTGATTTCCCCCACCTGCTTCCTTTTGTGCCCAGTCCGTGGGTGTGGGAAGAGGAGCAGGCCCCCCGCCCTTACTGCTCCCAGCTCAAGGCCTGCTGGCAGCAGACAGGACTGCATCGGAGCCTGGTTGAGCTGCCCAGTGAGCAGCGCTGCAGCAGAGAGGCTGCGTGCTTACCTTGCTGAGATGCTGAGGTCGGCGTTTTTGGCAGCAGGACGCTCTGTGCTCATGGGCTTCAGATAGACCAAGTACAGTGTGAGGCTTTGGGGTTGGTATGCATGGCCACATTGAGGTCTCAGATGAGAGCAAATTCCCTCTGTGCGGTGGACTAGTAGGGCCTGCGTCGTGGGCCTTGGGCCCTTGGTTTCGGGCACCAGGCTGAAATTTTATGCCTGTTTTCTTGTCTGGTCTTCACAGTAAGTCACGCTGTAATGACTAGAGCCCCCATTTTGCAGGTGAGGCAAATAAAGCTCAGAGGTGTTATCTGAATGATTCTCTGCTGAGGTGTTAAACCCACACGATTGTGAGCGGGGCCTGTGATCCCTCCTCTGTTCAACCCGGTGCTTGCTGTGTGCACATGCAAGGCAGGTCATGGAAAGGGACCTGGCTGTGCATTCCTGCTCTGTGACCACACGTCTGTAACCCCGCTTTTCCCATCGGTCATAAAGCAGGGAGTAAAAGTCGAATGGGATATGTGTAGAGTGTTTTATGATCCAGAAAGCGGTATACACATGTGAGGCATTATCCTCCTCAGTACCGTCTGCTGAAGAGAGACTTCTGAGGCCTCGCCTCACTTTCCCTCTGATCCCTTTAGAAAGCCTCTCGAGGCCGAGGCCCAAGTCCACTCTCACTCGGTGATGCCAGTGCCTCATAGGGCCCAGTCACACCCACCTGCGCGGCCACAGTGGTTGTACTTGGGGTGTTGGGGAGAGGCTGAGGTGGGGTAGAGAAGGACTGGAAAGGCCAATTGGACCTAAAGCTTGAGCTGACCTTTCCCACTTGTGATTTTCAAAGACCAGGCGATATTGGAAGTCCTGACTGCTCCTTGAGGTCACTGTGCTTGCGAAACGGAAACCACAGACGGTCCTGCGTTGTGACCAGCCAGCCCTCTGGGCAAGCAATGCTGCTTCCTGGGTTTAAGGGTGAACAGAGCATAGTTAACATCATGCCTTCACTCTGTTGCTAAATCTGTCTTCTTTTAGTCTGCGATGAAAAAGCGGAGTAATGAATGTAGTCCCAGCCTGAAACTCAGGAGCCATCTGAAGCTGGAGGCTCTGATGTATGATTCTGACTCCTTCCCGTGCACGGCGGTGGTGTGCGCCCGTGGCAGAGGTGTGCGCCCGTGGCAGAGGTGTGCACCGTGGCAGAGGTGTGCGTGGTGGCGGAAGTGTGCGCTGTGGTGGTGTATGTGCACTGTCCTAAAGCTGGGTGGTGAAATCAGCTGTTTGTTCTCTGGAACACCACAGACTAGCCCCCTGGGGTGGAAGCCGCCCTACCGTCTGAACCACAGACTTTCCTGTATTTGATCTTACGCTAGTTTCTAATTTCTAAGAAGAATGTGAGCTGCTGTGGGCAGGGACCTGGTCTTCCCTGTCTTAAGTTCTCCGATGCTCCTGGTGCCAGGTGTTAGGTAAATGATTGACCCTGGGATGAGGCATCACTGTGTCTATATCAGGCACCCTGGAGCTGCTTTAATTGCTTTCACTATTTGCTTAATGTCAGCCTGATGGTCTCTCTCCAGCCCAGGAGCAGAATACTGGACAGTGAGAAAGAGGGTGAGGAGTGAGGGGTGAGGGGTGGGGGTCTCTCTTTGGGAGAGGCTGCGATTGCTTAATGAAAACATCAGAACTTACACAACCAAAGCATAGTGTCTCCTTCGTAGCAGATGAGGGGGCTGCGCTCACACCCCAGTGATGCTCGAACACTGACTTCAGAATTGCTTTCAGAGCCAGATTCTACTTTTTATTTTGCTTTGCTTCTGGCTCAAAGCAGCATGATTCAGGTTGATCACTGACCATATTCGCCAGTCTTTTCTCAAATAAATTCTTGGGCATTTGTAAGAAAATCAAATCTATCTTTAAAGCACCTTATTTTTGCGAGGAAGTTGTCATGAGCTCTGGGGAAGTGTTCGGTGGATGGCAGGATTACCAGAATTACGTGTCCGGCTTCCCAAGCTCACTAGTGTGAAGGGAACAACACTTACATGACTCTCGCCTGTTCGAGAAACAAAACCGTCTAACTGCTTTGCAGTCACACTTGTCTGAGCCCACAGCCTCCTCCAGCCTGAGACTCTGCTTGCGCAAAGAATTCTTGCTTCCAGGCTTATCTCTTCCGCCGACGGCCTCAGGAAAATTGGCCGAGATGTTTTACCCCTGGTTTTAAAGGCCTTCATCATCTCTGGTGAAGCAGACTTTCACCTTATTCCAGAGTCGGGGAACTCAGTGTGGGTTCTGGGGCGTGATGGTACATGCCTGACCCTTGCCAGGGCTTGGGGGTCCTTGGAACAGATGCAGTTGTGGCGTTCCCAGCTGTTGTTCGGCGGTTTTCAGGAGTGGACAGAATTATTTCTGTTCCCAGTAGGACTCGGGGGCTTGACTTAGAAGATGTGAGTCTCTGCATTTCTCTTCTTGCCTTAAAAAAAATTCACTTTTGATCCCAGTTAAGTTAGACATTTTAATCTTAGCTGCAGCAAAGAGAGCTCCCCCCTCGCTGCGCGTGAAGCTGTGAGAGACAACCAAGACTGCTTTAAAGGTAGTCCCCTTGCTTGTAAGGGAAGCATTGCAAGCTTCAGGTTCACATGGTTACCACTGGCACCTGGCTCTGGGACCTGGGGACAATAAATAAACATCAGTTGATCTCCACTAACTAGACGGGAATGAATGCATGTACATTCTTTTTTTTTTTTTTTTTTTTTTAATAGCCTTTGATGCCTGGCTGGTATGCCTCAGGGATTGAGCATCAACCTATGAACTAGGAGGCCACAGCTCGATTCCCGATCAGAGCACATGCCCAGGTTGTGGCCCCAATCCCCAGTGTGTGGTTTACAGGAGGCAGCCGATCAATGATTCTCTCTCATCATTGATGTTTCTCTCTCTCTCTCTCTCTCTCTCTCTCTCTTTCTCTCTCTCCCTCCATCCCTTTTTCCATCCCTCCCCTTCCTCTCTGAAATCAATAAAATATGTTAAAAAAATAGCCTTTGAGATATAATTCACATACCACACAATCTATCATATAAAATTATATAATTCAGTGGCTTTTAAAAATGACTGTATTCAGAGTTGTGCATCCATCATCACAATCAATGTAAGAGCCTTTTCATCATTCTGAAAAGAAACCTCATATCTATATTTCCTTGCATCCTCCTCCCCACTTCCTCAGCTTTAGCAGCCTCTAATTTACTTTCTGTCTCTATGGATTTTCCTATTATACAAGTTAAATTATACAATATGTAATTTATCTCTCCTGGCTTCTTTCACTCAGCAAGATGTTAGCAGGATTCACTCAGGTTGTAGCATATATCAGTGCTTCATTTCTTTTTTCATAGTTGAACTAGAGGCCTGATGCATGAAATTCGTGCAAGAGTAGGCCTTCCTTCCCCCCAACTGCCAGCACCGGGTTCCCTTGTAGCCCCGGTTTTGTCCGGAAGGTTGTCTGGTCTAATAAGCATATTATGCTTTTTTTTATTACAGATAGTATCCCACTGTATGGAGAAAACACATTTTCCCTTTTATTAGCTGATGAACATTTGGGTTGTTGCCTTTTTTTTTTTTTTTTTTAGCTATTATGAATGTTGCTGCTGTGAACCTTTATGTTCAAGTTTTTGTGTGAACTTACAGTTTTAATTCTCTTGGATGGTATATACCTAGGAGTGGAATTTGCTGGGTCATATGATAACTTGAACATTTTGAGGAGCTGCTGACTATTTTCCAAAGCAGCTGTACTGTTTTATATTCCCTCTTGAAATGTACAAGAGGGTTCCAGTTTCTCCATATCCCTGCTTACATGTTGTTGTTTATCTTTTGGGTTGCAGCAATCCTAGTGGGTGTGAAGTAGTATCTAATTATAGATTTGCATTTCCTTGGTGGCTA
>PVJC01049493.1:0-12158 GCA_004026665.1 Murina feae | reverse complement strand
AAGGCGCCTGGCAGACTGGGGCCATCATAGGACATCCACTGAGGGGTCCCAGACTGTGAGAGGGCTCAGGCCGGGCTGAGGGACTCCCTCCACCCCGAGTGCACAAATTTTTGTGCACCGGGCCCCTAGTAAGACCATAAAAGAACTGGAAAGACTGGAACATTCAGTTGTTATGATGCACCCTGACCACCAGGGGGCAGATGCTCAACACAGGAGCTGCCACCTAGTAGTCAGTGTGCACCCACAGTGGGAACACCACTCAGCTGAGACCTGGCCCACTAGCCCACCAGCCTGGCAGCAGGCTCTCACTCGCTCAAGCAATCCTGCAGGTCCAATTTCTGGAGAATGGGCCAGTGATCAACTGACCAGAGCTGCTGGCACAATCTCAACAGTGCCATCCGCTAGGCACTGTGGCTGCTTCCTTTCCCTAGATGCTCCGCAAGGAAGAAACAATTTAAAAGCAGTCGCCAGTTAGCTTCTGACAACCTGCATGAAAATCAGTTGGACAGATCCAGATCCCTGTCTGTAAGTCATCCGACCATCTGCCCAGAGGACTGATCATGTCTTAGCCCTCCCCAACCCTCTCAGGACCCCATATGTGCAAAATTCATGCATTGGGCCTCTCGTTAACCACTAAGTGACTAACATGAGTGAATTTAATTCACCTTTTCATTACCTATTCTATGATGATACTCAAAAATTATGTGTTAAAACAAATTGAGTGAAAGTTGGTTTGTTTAAACAGTTACAGAAGTGGAATTTCTGCAATCTATCAAGTAGGACTTTTGAATTATATCTATACTGGTGTTAGCAGTAAGAAATGTCATTATAAAGATCACAATAAAGTAATTTTCAAAAGATTATAAAACTCTTTATCTTGGAATATATATTGCAAGTTTTATTTTAGTGACAATTGAGGTCCAACTACTAGCTTTAACTAGTTTGCAATAGATTAAGGCAATATAAAAATTCCCATACACACTTGTGGAGAGGACAAAAGACAAAATATGCAGCAGCTATTTTTAGGCTAAAAGAATTAAAGAAAATCTTATTTCTAATTTAAATAAACTGGTTCTCATGTGGCTTGAGAGATAGTTAAAATGAAAACAGTATAAATATTGCCCCAAACCTGCAAAGATGTACAATTTGTATAGGAAGCATGAAATGCTCCCAAAACATTTCTAATTTAATCTTTTTATCTTCCACCCCTAACATAAACATGTCAATTTCTTCTCCCTTAGAAGGAACATTTTCTGGCTAAGTGTGTGCATTTCACAGTGTTTTCACCCAAAAGTCTTTGATTGAAGCTTTTTGCTTGGTCTTATCTTAGTTAAAATGGGGACTGCTGAATGCCACTTTAACTTTCAGAGTCTGTGAATTTCAGATACCCTGAGCAAAAGGATTGGAAACTCTCTTGTTTATGACTGTATTTTAGAAAAAAATAAAAATATATTTAAAAAAATATATCTCTTACAAAGGATGAATTCCCTATTGAAATAGTTGCTCATTCATATGGATATTCCTGATGTTTTCCCCCCTTGGATCTTCAGAACTGACTGATACTTCTTTAATTTTTCAGATTATTTATTAAACTTCTCACATGAAGAAATGACTTTATGTATGTTGTTTTGATTGTTTCTAAAAATGACACTGCAAACTCTCTGTCTCAAAGAAGCTATATGACTTACTTAAGGACACAAAGAATTAGGTTTACAACTCAGCTCTCTCTGATCGTAAAGCTCAAATTCTCACAGGATCCCTACTAGAAAAAACAATACTCTTTTACCTCCATGTCTTATGTTCTGACCATTTGCATCCATCACACATACATTAGCTATGTAAGGAATAAAGGGTCTCAGAAAATAATGTAATGGATCAAAAAGAGCTTGGTTGAAAACAAAAATGGGGCAACACTAAGTGGGGGGAGATATGATGCAGAATAAAAAAAAAATTTCACCAGCATAGGCTATTCATTATAAAAATCCTGTGTGAGTTTATGCAAAGCTAACAAATATTTTCCCAAGTACTCAGGTGAGACATTCTGAAGAAAATAAAAAAAACTAACAGGAAGTCATGTAATTACAGAGAGTTTGGTCCTCAAAGCAAAGCAAATCCTTAGGTATCATTGAAGCAATGAATGAAAGGCGTATCTTTACTTGTTAGGAACTTCTTTTTCAATAAAACACTCTCCAGATTTAGGGATTGTTGCTCAAATTTGGTCACTCCTCTGTATCTATCTTCCGTGATTTTGCTATCTTAGAAAATGCTATGGTTTTGGTGATACTTAATTATATTTTTAAATTAACATTACAAAGTTAGAGTGCATAGAAGTAACTATTTTATCAGGCTGGGAGCTCCTTAAAAAATGGGGACTGCTAAATGTAACCTTCAATCCCTAGTGCCTAGCTCAGTTCCTGACTTAATGTATTTTTTCAAAAATTCTCATTGCATGAATAAAAAAAATTATGAAAAATGTGGTGAATCTTCTCTTGGTGACACTTTGTATAAAATGCCTGTCTTCCTCTTTTTTAAAAAATAATAAAATCTCCAGATAACTCAAGGTTAAATCATAAGCCTTTCTGGATTCCCCTCTCTCATCCATCTCTCCCTATTTTCACAATTTAACATATGCATATGGACTTGAAAATGAGCATGCAATTGTTTAATGAAGGTTTACAAAATTTTAATCATTCACATCAGAACATTAGTTTAAAGAGGGACCTAATCCAAGGTCTACAGTTATGCAAATATGTGACTTTGAAATATTGGCTGGGCAACACTGATCATCAGTTTCTTAATCTGTAAAAATGAGGTTATATGTAATTTGTACCATGCCTGTGTAATGCAAATTAAATCTATATTTAAATGTCTATTGCAATGCTTAAGTATGGGCTCTCAAAAACAGCAGTCTTTGAAAACTCTTCCATAGTACTTAATACAAGCTCAGAAACATCACAAACTTTCTGTAAGTACATGTGGTTGGCTTAAAGTGCCTGAATTTTGAAAGAGCAAAGTAAATGTCCATCTGACTCTGGAGAATGTTTCTCAAGATATCTTAGCAGGGGTCATACAATCCAGTGCTCTTGCCTATAACCCCATGCTTGGCTCTGGGACGTCCTGTATTGCACATGTCTGCCTTCCATTCCAGGACTCCCACTTCACTAGCGCTGCACCTGCAAACAGCACAGAACTTGGCCTCAGCTCCAAGGCACTGGACTGTGGGGAGGATGAATGACCACCATATACTGTTGATGTCTTGATTAGTTCATCTGGCAGTTCCCCAGTCTCATAGTACTTCTGCTCTTTGATTCCCCCTCTTGTGTGTCTGTGTTTGTGCTGCTATAAAAGCACAGAGGGCACACTGCCACCAGTGACCCAAGTGATGTTTAAAAATCAAGAAGCAGAATCTCTATAACCTGCTTATGGACTAAAAGAAGAAATCTCTTATTCATCCTATCTAATAAAAGAGTAATATGCAAATTAGGTGTCACTCAGTCACAAAGATGGCCACCCCCATAGTCACAAGATGGCCGCTCCAATAGCCACAAGATGGCGGTACCCATAGCTACATCCTATATAATAAAAGAGTAATATGCAAATTAGGCATCACTCCATCACAAATATAACCATCCCCATAGCCACAAGATGGTGGTGCCAAGTCCATCTCAGCCTCACCACTGAAGTGGTCAGGCCTGTTAGCCAGGCAGGTGGCTGGGGAGATGAGGGGCTGGAGGGCCCTAACAGGTGATCAGAGGGGGCTGGGGTTCCCCTTCCCAGGCCAGAAGCCTTCACCAGAGGCCTCAGGCATGGGCAAGGGTGGAGCCAGTGATCAGAGGGGGCAGGGGCAGGGACAGAGTCAATGATCAGAGGGGTATGAGGGTGCCTTACCCAGGCATAAGGATGGGCCAGAGGCCTCAGGCCTGGGCAGGAGCAAGGCTGGAGATCACAGGTGCCTGGGCTCTGCAGAGTCAGTGTTTGGAGGGCCAGGGGCAGAGCCTGCAATTGCAGGGCTCTGGGAACCAGTGGAGCAGGAAAAGCAGGGGTCTGGGGGTCCTCTACCCAGACCTGTAGCTTTGGCCAGAGGCTGTAGTGGGACAAGGGCAGAGCCTGCAATCAGAGTGGCCTCGAGGTCCCTGGCCCAGGCCTATAGCCTTGATCAGAGGCTGCCAGTGGGGCAAGGGCAGAGCCAGTGATAGCAGGGGGCAGGATCAGAGCCAGTGATCATAGAGGCCTGGGCTCTGTGAAGCTGGCAATTAGAGGGACTTGTGGGTCTTCTGCCCAGGTCTGCATCCTCGGCCAGAGGTTACAGGCCTGGGTAGGGGTGGAGCTGGGATTGGAGGGGTGGAGCCGATGATTGGAGTCAACTATAGAAGAAATACCTTTCCTCATTGGCTAAACTCCCTGTACATCACTAGTAATATTCTTAGAAACTTAGGTAAGAAGAATCCATAAAGGCAATCTAGGGTTTTTCCACCACACTCCTGGAGAAGAAAAAAATGAAGGTCCACTGCTGGAGGGCTAAGAAATGTCATATCCTGCCCTAGCCAGTTTGGCTCAGTGCATAATGCCTCAGCCTGCTGACTGCAGAGTCTGGGTTCAATTCTGACCAAGGGCATGTACCTAGGTTGCAGGCTCCTCCTGGCCTGGGCCCAGGTCAGGGCTCATGCAAGAGGCAACCGATCAAAGTGTTCCTCTCACTTTGATGTTTCTCTCTGTTTTTCCCTTCTCTTCCACATTCTCTAAAAATCAATGGAAGCATATTCTCAGGTGAGGAGAAAGAAAGAAAGAAAGAAAGAAAGAAAGAAAGAAAGAAAGAAAGAAAGAAAGAAAGAAAGAAAGAAAGAAAGAAAGAAAGAAAGAAAGAAAGAAAGAAAGAAATGCCATATCCTATGAAAGACACATCTTGAAAATGCCTAAAGAAAGTTGTCATTTCTTCATGGTGAAGGGACTGGAGTCCATGTTGATGAAAACACCTTGGTGGCTGTGGTGACTAGCAGTGGCTGCAGCAGTGGAGTGATGGGGCTGATGACTTCCCCTGATTAGCCTGGTTGACTCCCACAAAGGAAGGCCAGACTGCAGCTTAGCCCAGCTCAGGGGCTGTAGGGAGCAGGCCTAAGCTGTCAGTAGGACACCCTCTGAGGGCTCCCAATATGTGAGAGGCGGCAGACTGGGCTGAGGAGCCCCCCACCACAGTGCATGAATTTTGTGCACCGGACCCCTAGTAGTGACAGAAAAATTATTTTTTCTATTCTCAGAAAGTAATCAGAGGAGGTCCATCTAGTTCAAGTTTACCACAGAAATACTGTATTTTTCCATTTATAAGATGCTACTTTTCTTCTAAAATCGTTAGACTGAAAATTGAGGGGCATCTTATACATGGAAGTCATCCAAGGAGGGAGCCGCGCCTGTGGGCAGCTGCCCATACTTTGTCAAACAGGCTTTCTCCAGTCATGAGGCTTATTGTTACTGATGTCAGCTGATGTGGTAATTGGAGGTAGAGGTGGAAAGTGTGCAGATACAACAGGGACTGGGGTGCTCTGAGCCCATGAAGATGTCAAAAATAAAAAGATAAATACCAGTAAGTGATTGCCTTATTCTGAAAATTTCAAACTGAATATAATCAGTTCTGCAAAAGAGCATGGAAATAGAGCTGCAGAGAGTAAATTTGGACCTGCTCCCACTGAGTGTACAATCAGACAGTGGATAAAACAGGAAGAACAACTCCTTAAGATTCCCAAAAAGAAGAAGGCCTTAAGAGGAAAACCAGCAAATGTTTAAAATATTGATTTCTTAATTTTGGGTTGAAAAATAAGGGACCTTCTTATACATGGGGGCATCTTACACTGGAAAAAATATGGTAATCTGTTAGAATCAGCCACAGCAGGGATAAGTAGGTAATGAGTCAGGTGATCAGCAAAGAGAGTTGTATGGAAAGAACCACAGTCTACCTGCCCCCAAAGACCACCTGCGGCCTGTAATGGCACTGAACCCCCACCTCATCCTGTATCTAAAATGTAAAGCCAGAGGTTGGATAAGAAACACATGCCAGAGACTTGCCACTAAAAGAAACTGCTGGAGTGTCCACAGAAGCCAGAGGGAAACTCTTTTTTCCATTGGCCCAGCACCATTCTGGAGCCTATCCCCTGGGATTCTTCCTTCCTCCTCTCTCTCTCTCTCTCTCTCTCTCTCTCTCTCTCTCTCTCTCTCTCTCTCTCTTCATTTTCCTAAAACAAATAAATAAGCAAACACGATCATGGTTGTATGAGCTCTTTCTACTTTGAGAAGAACATAGATGTTAATTAATATGTTTTTAAAAGTCATGTAAATAATGAACAAACACACCTGAAAATGTACCCAAATTTTAATAGGAGACATGACTGTGCTATAACATTTCAAGAGATTCTTTCCTTCACTTTGTTATAATTGTTTTTTTTTTCCTTTTAAGTTTTCTAAAACTGAAACATTTTATTATCTTTTTAAAAATAATACATAATAAGAAGTGTTCCCTTTGATGTTTCCAGTATCCACCTGGGATCATCAGTAGTTATTACAATTCTATTGACTATATTCCCTATAGTAGACTTCACATCCCCCCGGAATATTTTGTAACTACCAATTTCTACTTAATTCCTTAAACTTTTTTTTACCCTGTCTCCCAAACTCCTTCTCCTTTGGCAAACAACTCTCTGTTCTGTGTCTACAAGTTTGTTCCAGTTTCATTTTTTGGATTATTTTGTTCTTTAGATTCTGCACATAAGTGATATCATGAGGTACTTGACTTTTTCTAAGTAACTTATTTCACATATAAGTCCATCCATGCTGTAGCAAATGGTAAGATTCCATTCTTTTTGTGGTCAGAGCTCTTTGTATATACCAGAGCATTTTTATCCACTTGTCCATTGATGGGCACTTGGGTTGTTTCCATATCTTGACATTTGTAAATAATGCTGCAATGAACATAGGGGTGCATACATTTCAAATTAGTATTTTGGATTTCCTTGGATATATTTCCAGAAGTGGGAATGCTGGGTCATAAGGGAGAGTTCCCTTTTAATTTTTTGAGGACCCTTCACACTGCTTTTCACAGTGTGCCCCAGTCTGCATTCCCACTAACGGTGCAGGATGGTTTCCTTTGCTCCACTTGTTGTTTGTAGATTTATTGATGATAGCCATTCTCACTGGTATGAAATATCTCATTGTGGTTTTAATTTGCATTTCTCTGACAATTAGTGATGTTAAGCATCATTTCATATGCCTATTGGTCTCCTGTGTGTCCTCTTTGGAGAAGTGTCTCCTCAGCTCTTCTGCACATTTTTTAATTGGATTGTTTGATTTTTTGGTGTTGAGTTGTGTAAGACCATAATACATTTTGGATATCAATTCCTTAGTAGATATATCATTGGAATATTTTATAACCTTAAAATAATAGTGCCTGGCTGTGAAGTTCAGTTGTTGAGTGTCGACCTATGAACCAGGTCACAGTGAGATTCCTGCTCAGGGTACATGCCTGGGTTGCAGTAGGGTGCATGTAGGAGGCAGCCAACCAGTAATTCTCTCTCCCTCTCTGAAATAAATAAAAGTATATCCTATATAGTAAAAAGCTAAAAGCAAATCAACTGAACAGCAGAAAAACCAGTCATTATGATGCGTACAGACCACCAGGGGGCAGACTCTCAATACAGGAGCTGACCCCTGGTGGGAGCATTGCTCAGCCAGAAATCTGGAGCCAGGCTCATAGGCTGATATATACAGCAGTGTTGGCAGGAGCCTCTTCAGCCTCTGTGGCAGCACTAAGGATCCTTGGGAAGTGGTCCTAAGCCATCAGTCAGACATCCCCCAAGGGCTCCTGAACTGTGAGAGGGTGCAGGCTGGGCTGAGAAATGCCCCCACCCCCCTCCCCCCAAGTGCAGGAATTTCGTGCACTGAGCCTCTAGTTTTAAAATAATAGTAAAAAGTGGTTAGACATAACTAGATATTAATAGTGGTTACACCTAATAGCTATCTGTGCAAATTGAACAAGTGATTTATCCTCCTTGAGCCTAAAATTCTACATGAGTGAATTGAAGTTAATGTTTACTTACCTAATAGGAAGGCTCTAAGGTTTGGATGGGATTCTAGCACATTGTGACTATTCTGTAAATATCAGACACTGTTATAGTGAGGAGGAAGGCCCATGAAGCATTTAGAAGCACAGACTTGGTAATAAGCTAGTTGAATAGGAATGGTGTGTATTTGTGTCAGGCCCTGATGTTTGAAATGGAAAGTCCCTTTTTTTCCCAATGGACTCCATTTGCCTCAAGAGCCAAGTTCAGGTAGATGCCCTAAACAAAGTGTTATCTTGCCCCTGTGGAAACTGCATTACAGAGATTTTATGATGGGCAACTCAAAGCAATTCCCCATAAGTGAATGCTCCCAGGGATCTGCTGGATAAAACTGAGATATGGAGAGATACAGTACTGACATATGGCTGTGTCTCTCTAGAAGACAGAGCTACTAAAAACTATCCTGGGTGACTGCATAAACAGGCAAATGCAAGAAACCATGGGAACTGATAGAAATGGGGCAAATCTATGAGCAGATGAAAATATGAAGGCATTCCAAAACTATGAAGAATACAAACAGAAGTCATTCTTACTACTGAATCATTGGCTAAATGAGGTTTTACTTTATTACCACCACAGTTAGAAATATAGAAAAGATGAAACTTGGAGGAGAAAAAAGGCTTCCTTTGTGTTTTATGTATAATCACAAGGAGCAGGTCCTGTTTATCTTAACACATCCATCTCTTTTCAGGAGGATGGTGTAGCACAGGGCATGGGACACTAAAATGTGTATTGAATAAATGAGTAATATTAAAAGCTTCTGTTCTTGATACTTCCCCATGTTCATTTATTTACATAAATTACTCATTTATAGTATTTTGTGGTTTTTATGTCCATGCTCTGTAAGATATTTATTATTAGCCCACATCAGAAATGAATAAAAAAGACTTGTAAGTAATGCAACTTTCCCTATAATACATAGCCAGCACATGACTGCAACTACAGTAAAACTTATTGCATGGCCACACCTGTTCCTTTCCATCAACATGCACGAAGGTAACAAAGCTATAGAAGGTGAATGGCATATATAAATTGGAAATATAAATAGCTTCAACTGATAGATTCAATATTACCAACAGAAGACACCAGGTATACGGGCAAGTAATAGTAATTTCCCCACAACCCACAATGCTCTTTAAGACGCTTATAAATGGGGAGGGGCCCCACTTCATTTATCCAAACATATTTCCTGGAATTTGTAGGCCAGTTAATGAACAAGTGCATTTCTACTGAATGTTTGTCCATCCTTCCGGTAGTTCATTGATAAATTGCTAAAATATGAGCAATTATGTTACTAGCAAATTCTCTTAAGCATTATTCTGGATAAAACTCTACTTCTAAAGACACCTTTCATCTATAGTTAATCTAAAACATTAGGTGTCAATTTTATGAGTAAAATTTAGGATTCCACAGATTATTCTTGCTACCCCTGCCAATATTCACAATGGAGGTTAAGAAGATACTCACAAATCCTCATAATAAAGACATACACAGTTTGGCTTTTAGGTGAGTCTGAACTAATCTTCATTCTTATGTCTCTCCTTCTAATTGCTAAAATTCATTTATCTACGATTTTCCCCAGTCTTTGATGCAATTTGAACTTACATACTCAATTCTGCTATGAGTTTCTGTTACTATCTGACAGTAAATACTGATTGATAATTTCCTTTCACAGGTTTAATATCTACCCCATTCCTTAATACAAATGTTTATCAAATGGAAGACAGGAAAATGGTCACTTCTTTTTTCCTCCACTTGGCTCTTTTTCTGATTTGTTTTTTGAATCTTTTGGAACTCTGCTTGCTGCCTTCTGCAATTGGCTCACCATTCCTTCAAAAGTACATTTGATCACATAAAGGGAGGGCAAGCCCTCTCTTTTTCTAAAAGATGGGAAGCTGATTGCAGTAGAATGAAGATCTGCCTGAGGTGAGGAAGGCCATGATAGATGCCAACCCGCAGTGAGAAGCCTGTGACCTCCTTGTGCAGAAGACAAGAGGGCATTCTGTACTCAAGTAGCTGGCGTTTGGCAAGACTAGAGCTCACCCCGGCACAGCCAGGCCACCTAAAGAAAGCCGTGTTTCCCTCAACAAGATCCAGGAATGCCCAACTACTTAGATTTTTCTCAGACATATGATACCTTTACTCCCTAAAAACACCAAGGAATTAAAATGTTCTTTTCCTTTTTTTCTCCTGGAACTTAACTTCCACAAATGCACTAAGTAGAATAAATTGTGAAAGTTCCTCATTATATTATGTGTGTGTGTGCATGTGTGTGTGTTTTAATTATTTTAAAAAGACATTAACAGATAAATAAATAGGTAGATAATATATGTATATGTGTGTGTGTAGATTATATATATATGTTATATATATGTTATAGTGTATATATATTATATGTTATATAGTTATATATATAGTTATATATATATATATAGTATATATATATCAGATAAATAAATAGGTAGCCATATATATATATATATGACTAAGTGACCAACCATCTGTCCATCCAACCAACCTACTGGCCAGTACATATGACACACACTGGCAATTTAAAAATAAACATTGGCTTGCACATGTGGGATACATATAAATCTCTCACTGGCACCAATCTAGACAGAGTAGGAATATTCCTACCTGAACCTGTTTTTGGACATATTCAGTTATATGTTGCTTTCTCTCGAGTTTGAAGATCATGTGATATTAAAGTTAAAGTTGTACATACTTCAGCACAAGGGAAATTAGCTGAGCACTCTGAAAGTGGTATACAAGGAGATATTAGAATAAATTTAATCAATTTATCAGTCTTTGTTTTTATATCAGATTTTTGTTGTTTTTATATCATGTCTTTGTTGTTGTTATATTATGTTGTTATTTCTTCTAATTAATTTCCCTTCAATGTTCATGAACCCGTGCACCAGGCCACTAGTAAATAAGTAATCAAGCACTATAAACCCCAGCACTTAGCTTGTATCTCTTCTTACAGACTAATATTATCTAATTTCAATAATGCTATCTATGGCTTAACCATTTTGAAATGTGGTATTTTTCTTCTCAAACATGGATTGTGTGCCAAGGACTTCCACCTGATAATCTAGGAGGACAAAGACTGTGATCTGCTACCAAGAGGATTTGCCACAGGCTGCTCTGCACAGAGGGAAAGCCTGACCTTACCCAAGTTGAGGTGCAGGGCGAGCCTCCCGTTCTGGAGCTCCAGGGTGATATAGTCTCCACGCTGTCCTTCTCCATGGAACAGGACCCCATCCCCTTGGATGCTCTTGAACTTCAGAGAGATCACGTCTTTGAGGGTGCTCAGCAGCTTCTGATTGAACCTGTACAGCAGGGAGCTCCTGCCGTCAAAATCAGCAACATCGGATTCTGGGCACAAAGAGAGAAAAGGAGAAAAATCAATGCATATCCTCTTAGCATCCAGTTCTGCTTCCCAACTTAGTTGTTGTCCATTTTATAGGCATGTTTCTGATATCTGGAAAGACCTATTGTTTGAAGAGGAAGAATATACACTAGACCCACCCTAATTAGACTCAGGGGACTAATTCATGAACGGGCAACCACCACACGCTGAGTTAAAATGAACTGGTCATCAACCTAGAAGCAAAACCTCTCATTAGTGATATGTCAGTTTTGTTGAGGGAACATGATGAGAATCCCACAGGTACCTAGGTACCAAGGATCTGCTGTGTCAGACGCTGCTTTGCAATAATATCTCCTGATTTGTCTCCCTTGTTCCTTTGCTTGATAATCAGAGCTGCTTGATTCCCTTCCCTCAGGCTCGAGGATAGAGGTGGAAACATAGTCTATTATTCAACTCTGACCAAATAGTACTGTAGTCTAAGAACCCTGTGTGGCGAAGGATTCTGAGATTTTTCTCTGGTTTTGGTAGAAAAGAATATGCAGTAAGGAAGACTTTGTTATTTGGAAACAGGGCAAATATATTGCATCCTTACCATCCCTAGCTCTGTCTTAGGGACAGTGGTATATAAAAAACTCTAAATTTTGGTGTGGATATAACACTGCTTTAAAAATAAGTCTTTATAA
>PVJC01049492.1:0-12251 GCA_004026665.1 Murina feae | reverse complement strand
ATACCTCACTTTTCACAAAAGGCTGCTCCTAAATATTTAGCAAATATCAAAATTTTATAGATAAATGTCAATTTAAACTCTAAATTACTTTCCTAAATTATTTTCAAATGTACAAGCATTTATTTCAATAGGCATAATTTCCATTGATAGTGAGTATAAAAGCAAATAAAACATGGATGAATGTGTTTTTCAAACTGTAAAATATTAACAAATATTAGTTATCATTATTCACTCTGCAGGTAGAAGTGATAATGAATACAATTTAAAGGGTTCTACTATAAACCATTTTTATAACATATTAATCATTCCTTAATGTATTAGAATACATTGGATACAATGTTAAGTCTTTTTGGAGAAAATCTACTTAAATTAGACTGTGATTGCTCTTAATTTCTATTATATCCAAATTGAATTATAAATTTCTTTAAAACAATGATGGGTATGGCATTAAAACACAGAGCACTGAGTAAGAAAGGGTTTTAATTCCTTCTCTGTCATCAACTGGCTGCTTTTCATTGTTCCAACTTCCTCATAAGTATTTTTAAGTGGCCATAATATCATCCTATTTAATATTGCTGTTGAAAACGATAAAATAAAATAATATATTTGAATATAAAACTTCACATATAAAGCATAAAGCAGCAGTGTGGTGGGCATAATTCTAAAATAACCTCCAAGTTTCAGTCCCTTAGTGAACATACATCTTCTCATAGTTATTCAATCAAGTACAAACATAGATGTTATTGTAGATTTCGCAGATGTAATTAAGTTTTCAAATCACTTTATCTTAAATAGAGAAATTATCTGAATGAGCCTGACCTATCACATTAGCCCTTTCGCTATTCTTGTTGTTCCCAAGCCTTTGTCTCTTTATATTTTTATTAAATTACTAGAGGCCCAATGCACAAAAATTTGTGCACTCGGGGGGGGGGGGTCCCTCAGCCTGGCCTGTGCCCTCTCATAGTCTGGGACCCCTCGGGGGATGTCCACCTGCTGGCTCCCCAGGGAATCAGGCCTAAGCTGGCAGTCATACATCCTTCTGGCAGCCTGGGAGCCCTCAGAGGGATGTCCACTTGCCAGTGGGGAGCAAGCCTAAGCTGCAGTAGGACATTCATAGCTCTGCTGAGGAGGCAGAAGAGGCTCCCACCACCACTACTGTACTGGCAGCCATCAGCCTGGCTTGTGGCTGAGTAGAGCTCCCCCTGTGGGAGTGTACTGACCACCAGGAGAAGCTCCTGCATTGGGTGTCTGACCCCTGGTGGCTAGTGTGTGTCATAGTAACCAGTCATTCCCAGTTGTTCTGCTGCTGGGGTCAATTTGCATATTACCCTTTTATTATATAGGAGGATAGAGGCCTGGTGCATGGGTGGGGGCTGGCTGGTTTGCCCTGAATGGTATCCCAAATCAGGGTGGGGGTCTCCACTGGGGTGCCTGGCCAGCCTGGGTGAGTGGCTGATGGCTGTCTGCAGGCTGGCCACAGCCCCTTCAGGGTTGGGGTCCCTGCTGGGGTGCCTGGCCAGCCTGGGTGAGGGGCTGATGGCTGTTTGCAGGCTGGCCACAGCCTCTTCAGGGTGGGGGTCCTCCCTGGGGTGCCTAGCCAACCTGGGTCAGGGACTGATGGCTGTCTGCAGGCTGACCACAGCCTCTTCAGTGTGGGGGTCCCCACTGGGGTGCCTGGCCAGCCTGAGTGAGGGGCTAAGAGCTGTTTTCAGGCTGGCCAAGGTCCCCAGCAACCCAAGCTTTCAGCGAGGCCAACTGGAATCAGGTATCTGGGATTTATTTAGCTTCTATAATTGAAACTTTGTTGCTTTGAGAGGAGGCCACAGTTGACTAGGGAAGGCGGAAAGCTTAGCTTCCTTCATTGCTGGGGCAATGAAGCCTCTTGCTCGCTCCAGCTCTGTGGCTGCCAGTCACCATCTTGGTTGGGTTAATTTGCATATAGTCGCTTGATTGGCTAGTGGGCGTGGCTTAGGGCATAGCAGAAGCACAGTCAATTTTCATGTTTCTCTTTTATTAGATTAGATAGCTAACATACACTATTTATTAGTTTATTATATTAGTTTCAAGTGTACAATGTAGCTATTACACATTTATATACCTAACAGAGTGATCACCACAATAAGTCTAGTAACCATACAAAGTTATTATAATATTATTGGCTATTCCTTATGCCGCATATTACATCCCCATGACTTACTTATTTTATAACTAGAAGTTTCACATGAGCCTTTAAATCTGGGATTCAAAATACAAGGACTTGGCACACTGTTGCTGGCTTGAAGATGGTGGGAGTCATATGAGAAGGAACATGAGTGTTCTGTATTTACAGAGAGCAGCCCCCAGATAACAGCGAGCAAGGAAATAGGCACCTCAGTCCTACCATAGCCAAATACTGAGTCCTTCCAAGAACCTGAATGGGCTGGGAAGCAAAATCTTCACCAAACCCTCCACATAAGAACTCAGCCTGGATGACACCTTGATTTCAGCCTTATGAGATTCTAACCAGAGGAACTAGCTGAGCTACACTGCATCTAGACTTCTGACCTAAAAAACTATAAGCTAATAAGTGTGTGTTGTTTTATGGCACTAAGTTGGTGGTAATTTGTTATACAGCAACAGAAAACTAATATAAGTGCATATAGCTAATTAATGTTATTTTCTGCCAGCCATAGATAGGAAGAATCACACTGAATTTGAAATTAGAAGATCTAGGAATAAATCCTATACCTATAATTGGCTGTGTAACTGGGTATATCCCTTAATTTCTCTGATTCTTATTTTCTTCATTGGTACCACAGGAATAATAATCCATATTTCCCAGAATTGTTGTTTGGATTAAATGAAGTAATATGAAAACCTGCTAGCATCATGCATGGTACATAGTAGGTGTTATATAAATTATTTCAACATTTTATAAACATATATTCATTTATTGTACCCACCTTTTTCTAAGCATCATGCTATGGACTTGGGATACAAAGCTACGTAAGACATGGTCCATGCCCTCAAGAAGTTTAAAGTATAATAACAGAAACAAACAAAAAAAAACAGCAATTTCTATACAGAATGTTGGTCATTATGATAGAAGGCCACAGATAGTATTATGGAAGCAGAGAAAAGGAATAACTTTATCATATTGGGGGTTTGAGGAACATTTTTTAGAGAATGTGATGCTTGACTTGAAGTTGAAACTATTTTAATATGTTTTATTTATTTTAGAGAGAGAGGAAGGGGGAGGGGGAGGCATGGAGAGAGAGAGAGAGAGAGAGAGAGAGAGAGAGAGAGAGAGAGAGAGAGAGAGAGAGAGAGAAACATGGATTCTGATCCACTACCTCCGGCACGCCCCCTACTGGGGACCAAGCCCACAACCAGGCATGTGCTCTGACCAGGAATCCAACCAGTGACCTCTAGTGCATGAGGTACAGTGCCCATTCAACTGAGCCACACTGGCCAGGAAATGACATACAGTTTAAAGTGCTGGTTCTCAAACTTGGATGTACAATATAATCACCTAGCGAGGCTTTTAATATCTCTCCACCCCATCACGAGATTCTTATTTAATTCATGTGGGGTATGGCCTGGACAGAGAAAGCCCTCTGAAGAAGCAGCATATGCAAAATCCCCTAGGTATGAAATAGCATCAATCAGGAAACTACAATTAGTTCCATATGATAGGCATGAAGGGAATGTGTGTCAGGAAGTGATAGTAGATAATACTGAAGAGGAGTTAGATCATGCAGGATCTCATATGCTAAGGTGAGGACTCTGAAATTTATACCAAGGGCAATAAAAACCATTGAAAAATAGAGATGCATGATCAGATATATTACATTTGTAGATCACTCTGGCTTCAGTATGGAGAACAGATATTTGAAAAGATGTCTCTAGAGTTAGGAAAATAATTTGAGAGGTGTTCTAAGAAACCAGGTGAGAAATAAGAGCCAACCTAAGGCAGTGCACTGGGGATAAAGACGAAGTCAAAGGGACAGATTCTGAAGATATTAAGGCAGTGTAGCTGTGAAAGGCCATGGCCAGAATGGCTTTCAGGTTCAAAGGCTTGGAGAAAGAGCTGACGTGCAAATTGACACACAAGACAAGAAATATTAATTTTGAAATTATGGGGGGAAGTCAGGGAAAAACTTAACTGTAGTACTCAAGTTCCACTGAGTTTCCATTCCCAGCTGCTTTTATTTACTAGAATACACAACTGACCTTATGTAGGAATGCAAACAGACATATATCAATGGTGAGTGTTTAGTAAACAGTAAGATTGTCAGGTTGGAGGAGTTTGCTTTAGGTCATTGAGTCAGCAGTAGGATATAAAATGCAAATATTCACCCTGTGAATATCAAAGGAGCCCATATCAGCTTTCTGACTAACTTCTCACATTTATATTAATTACTGTTGATCTTGGTTTCCAGCATAGAACCAAAAAGACTTGGTAACCAACTGAATGTCAAAGATGGAGGGAAATAGTCATACGTGCATGTGTGTGTAAGGATGGGATGCCAAGGTTGAGTCTCCATTAGAATATAAATATATCTAGGTATCCTATCTAATAAAAGAGTAATATGCAAATTAGGCATCACTCCATCACAAAGATGGCCACCCCCATGGCCACAAGATGGCTGCACCCATGGCCACAAGATGGCGGCGTCCATAGCCATAATATGGCCATCCCCATGGACACAAGATGGCAGCACCCATAGCCACAAGATGGTGGCACCCAATCCAGCTCAGTTCTGCCACTAAAGTGGTCAGGCCTGTTAGCCAGGCAGGTGGAGGGGGAGGCAGGGGGCCTGATGGGTAGAACAGGTGATCAGAGGGGGCTGGGGGTCCCCTGCCCAGGCCAGAGGCCTTTGCCAGAGGCCTTAGGCATGGGCAAGGGTGGAGCCAGCGATCGGAGGGGGCAGGGGCAGAGCCTGCAATCACAGGGGTCTGGGCACTGGTGGAGCCAGCAAAGCAGGGTCCTGTGGGTCCCCTGCCCAGGCCTGCAGCCTTGCCCAGAGGCTGCCAGAGGGGCAAGGGCAGAGCTGGCGATGGCAGGGGGCAGGATCAGAGCTGGTGATCACAGAGGCCTGGGCTCTGTGAAGCTGGTGATCAGAGGGGCTTGGATGTCTTCTGCCCAGGCCTGCAGCCTCAGGCAAAGGTTAGAGGCCTGGGCAGGGGTGGATCTGGGATTGGAGGGGCAGGGGTGGAGCCAGTGATCAGAGTGAACTACAGAGGAAACACCTTTTCTTACTGCTCTTTGGCTAAGCTCCCTGTATGCCACTGGTAACATTCTTAGTAACTTGGGTAATAAGAATCCCTAAAGGTGATCTAGGGTTTTTCCACCACACTCCTAGAGAAAAAAATGAAGGTCCACTGCTGGAGGATAAGAAATGTCATATCCTGCCCTAGCCAGTTTGGCTCAGTGCATAATGCCTCAGTCTGCTGACTGCAAGGTCTGGGTTCAGTTGTGACCAAAGGCATGTAGCTAGGTTGCAGGCTCCTCCCTGGCCAGGGCCCAGGTCAGGGCTCATGCAGGAGGCAAACAATCAAAGTGTTGCTCTCACTTTGATGTTTCTCTCTGTTTTACTCTTCTCTTCCACATTCTCTAAAAATCCATGGAAACATATCCTCAGGTGAAGATAAAAAATAATAATGAAAGAAATGTCATATCTTATGAAAGACACATCTTGATAATGCCTAAAGAAAGTTGTCATTTCTTCATGGTGAAGGGACTGGAGTCCGTGTTGATGAAAACACCTTGGTGGCTACGGTGACTGGCAGTGGCTGCAGCAGCGGGGTGATGCGGCTAGTGGCTTTCCCTGATTAGCCTGGTTGCCTCCCACAAAAGGAGGCCAGACTGTGGCTTAGGCCCACTCCCCAAGGGGATCAGGGATCGGGCCTAAGCCATCAGTAGGACACCCCCTGAGGGCTCCCAATATGTGAGAGGAGGCAGGCTGGGCTGAGGAACCCCCCACACACGAATTTCATGCACCGGGCCCCTAATAAACTAATATCTCCCATCAATTCCTTGGAGTACTCTGTTAGGAAATATGAGTTATTGCTGTTGATATGACTTCATTTGTATACCAAAATAGTGATCTGGGGAAACTTGAGGTAATCCTAGGATGACTCCAAGGTTTCCAACTTAGGTAACCAAGTGGATATATTTTAGTGAAAACCTCCCTAGAAGTTTCTCAAATTAATAATAGGAATCCAAGACTCTGAGCACAAGGATTAGGCCTCATTGAGGCAGGAACCAGTGAGGTGTGAGGTCCTAAATGGCTCTGAACTGACATGCTAGTATTCTGCCATTAACCCAACTCAGTTTTACTCTTCAAGTCTGATTCTTTTTGTCATGCTACTAGATGGCAGATTCTATTAACCATACTGGTTCTGATTCTATTATTTCCTGTTATTCTTATGCTTTCTCATTCATACCTCCCACACTAGAGGACTCCTTTGACCACAGATAGGATAAATCAGATGAGAAGCAAAGCAATTTTATGGTAATGGGAGTCCCTGTGCCCTAATAGTCTAAACCAATTTCTTGTGGACAATCATAGAACCCAACAGATTGGTTTGTGGGTTCAAAAGTAAACAGGGCCTTTGCCTAACTTCCTGGATGGAGTCCAGAGAAGTGGCAAGACCTGCAGAGTTATCCCTTATCAACATATAAAAGAAGCAAAAGACATGGTTATGTGATGAATCTATGCAAATAAACCTGAGACAATCTCATGGGACTTCCCCAGGGGATTGTAAGGAGCAGCCAGATGTTTTCCATGTATCCAGAGGAGCAAGGAAGTATCTGAGAGACAGCTGAACTTGGAGAGACTTACTGATCAAGACAAGAAGAATACAACAGTGGATGGATAACACAGTAGAAAGAAGAAACACTCAACACAGATGTTATCTGCAGCTGTGGTGGAGGGGTGAATTCACTAAGGAAACCGAGTTGACTGAGATTGCTAAAAAACAAAAGTCTGAAATTAAGTTTCTGCCAACTGGCTGAATATAAGCTGAAAACAGAGGGAAAAATATTATTTCCAGTACATGTAAGTAATATGGACTGAGATTCATATCTAATACCATTTGCTTCCAGTTGAGGCTCCTAGTAAGGAAAGGAGCCTGATTGTCCTGGTCCATGTTACATGCTAGGCCATGGGGTTAGGAGACAATGAGAAATTTGCTTCCCTTAAAGGGTCAGGTGCTCATCTTGTTCCTGGTCCAATAAGAATCAGATCTGAAGCTTATTAGTAAAGATGAGCTTACTATTTTCAAAGAAATCTGTGACTTAGCGTAAAATAGTTTAATGGCTATTTCTCACTCATGCCATAGTCTAGAATGAATTATGGGGTTGGGTGGGGTGGGGATGTGAGCTCTGCTCTAGGCAGTCATTAGGATATACAACAGGCTCTTTCCAGTATGTGGATATGTCATCTTTTAGGGCCTGAGTTTTCTACTGGACCCTCTTCATCCAGCACGCAGATAAAAAGAGTAAACATAAGGTTATGAGAGAAGTGTTAATGTGCCAGATCTAGAAGTGGTACTCATCATTTCGGGTCACACTCCACTGGCAAGAATTGTGACACAGCTCACTTAGAGCAAGCAGGCAGGGCAAGGCAGTGCTCAGGAACAAGAGGAGAACAAAGATATTAGCAAGCCCTAGTAGTCTCAACCAGGTGGTGAGGACAAGGTAGATGGTGGAATTTATTGTCCCTTCTCCCTCTCTAAAAGGCTTTGCACAATGCTTTTCACTAAGTAAACATTAAGATGAGCAAACCTTATAGTAATGTTTCCTGAAGTAGTATCTGTTTTTAGAGCAAAAGTTGGCAGAATAGATAACTAATGCTATGAAGAAGACAAGGCAGAAGTGAATTTCCTCACACTAAAAGCTTCCTAAGAAAAGGTTTCAGACAAAAGCAGAAAAACTTGAGAAAGTCACTTTGAAAGTTGTAATTATGTATTACAGCCATAATGAGCCATAAAGCTTGAAATTTCACACTGTGTCAAAGCCTCCAGGTATGGAGCATTCTTGAATCTAATTTTTAATCTAACCAAAAAGTGAGAAGACAGCCAATCACAAGCCAACTGAACAACCCAGAGTCCCCTGGACACAACTGCTCTTGCAAACAGAAACACTCCAAAAGCATCATAGAGATGCAAAGCCCCAACCTTCCAAAGTGAAAATATCTACAAATCATATCTACAATATAAATGGGGGCGTTTTATTTTGTAAATTAAATCTTCCTTTGGCCTCCAGCCTGATTCTATCAGTCTCTGAGCCTCCCTTGAAACTCCGTGCTGGGTCTAGAGAGCAATATACTGAGGCTAGAGAAGCAGGTAGCAGTGGTCTCCTGGGATAAATTCAAGAAACCTTACAGTTGCCAGGAGGAAAAACTGGCCCAAAGAAAGTGTTAGGGTCAGAAATAGAATACTGTTACAATTGTAAGAAATATTAATCATGCTCTGTTCACCATGAGGGTCCGTTCTGATTAGAGAAAGCACAGTCTAACCTGGCTGAGAGTTGTGTGCCCTGGGATATGGCGCTAACATCAGGAATGCAGTCCATCCTCCTTTCCCAAGAACTGCCTATCATTATGGAAAGATTTACAAGCTTGAAACACTCTAGTCCCAGAGACACCCACCCTCTGTGACCCTCCCAACCCCTATTGCCTATAATCTAGTCCTGGGGCGCCCAGAGGTGCCTGCTTTCTGCAACCACCACCACCCCGGCCCCCAGCCTGCATTATTTGTAACCTGTAATGATTATACCATACCTATTTTCCCATGCCTGTAATTCTTATTTTCCCACATAATCTTTGTCCTTCTACCCCATATAAGCAGCTGGCTTATGGGGAGAGGCTGAGCAGATTTTTGTGGATGATCTGCTGCTCTCCCACACTGCCAGCATTATTGGAATAAACGTTTATATATGATTCAACTTTGTCTCTGCTTAATTGGCTGAAGTAATGACAGGCAGCCCAGACTCCTTGGTTGTTGGGTTACTTAAGTGCATTGCTAAGTTCTCCACTATGGAGACTGCCCTTTATGAAGCGCCCTATGCAGTTGGCTCAGACATGGGACCTGCATCACAGCTCGATTCCTCCCTCTGTCCAAGTCTGCCTTCTCCCTTTCCTTTCCATGAGTGTTGATCCAAAGAGCACTTCTAACAAATATCCTAAACACTAAAATAATCCTGCTTTAAAAATAAAATAAAACATTTCCAGGAAAATATGAAAATATTTAATACATATATGTAAAGAAGTTGCAAGCTGAGGAACTCATGCAATTGTTCCTTTTTTCTGTTTTCTGCTCTTCTCTAAAAAGAAAGAATAGCAGCAACACTATTTTGTAGTTTCAAAAGACTATTTTTATGTGCAAATATCCTCTTCCTTTATGGATTCTCACTTGAAAATCAGCTTTAAAAGTTGTATTTCCACAATTACAGGTATACATGGTCAGCTCAGAAAGGTAAGTCAGCCATAAAATTCTATTCTTTGAACATGTTGTTTAAAAGCAGTTTTGCTATAAAGTCTTATTAAATCAATAAGTAATGGCATTGAACGAACTTGACTATACATGTCCCTGGTTGATATATAGATCTAAATGTCTTCTGAAGCATGAATTGCCTGATATTTTATCGTTGGATGAATATTGCTGCTAGTCCTTCACTTAGCTTTTCCAAGGTTTCATTCATTTCCCAAAGGAACTCTCTGCACCCCAAAATACTAAAAGAAAACTAGGAGGATTTGTATTCATAGGCTTCTGGGAACTGTCTGAAGGTCACCATGGAATTCATCTTCATGTTGAATGGATTTGGGGCCAAAGTCCACTAGCCACCTACCCCAAGTTCTTCTAGGACAAGATGCTAGTCTCCTCCTGATGAGGATAAGCATCCACTTTCCTATGGATGTGACCTTGTCCAATTTTAAGGTTGCAGCTAATCTCCTCTTTGCCTGTTACAGTATTTGCTCAACAACTGAGATGTTATTTTTATTAGCTTAAAAATAGACCTTCCTTAAAGACTACAGAGCAAGGCCTCCTAATAATGTCCCTACTGGGCATTCTAAAAATTATATCTCATCTTCCATTCAAAATCTATGTTGATTTTATGTAAACTGTTACTATTTTGGAAGAAGGGTTCATTAAACAAATGAAAAGTGGAAGTTAAGTAAGTTAGATGTGGTACTTCATGAACTCAAATTTGAAAAGCACTCTTAACGCACATCTCATTTTTCCCCATCACCACCTTATGAAACAGGTTTCATTGTCCCTGTTTACAGACTAGGAAACTGGAGCTCAGATAGGTAAAGTGACTTGCTCAGGTTACACGGATTGGGTACAGAAATGATCATCATTATCATCATATTATAAACAATACTAGTATTTAATACCTATTGGCCAATGATTATGTAACAGGCATTATGTTCACTGTTCAATGTATTCTTGCATTTCATTTATATAAACAGCCTATATATTAGATATTATTATTTCCATTTACAGATGAAAAACAGTGTCTCAGAGAAATAAAGTAGCTTGTCCAAGACCCCACAGTTAATAAATCTTAGAATATGTTTAACCTGTCTAAGAAAATAAAATGTATTTTAGAAATGTGGTGAATTAATTTTTAAACATAGTTATAAATAATAATAACTCTTACCTATTCATTATAAAATTTAGAAGATGCTCTGGTTAGAATATGATTAGCAATATAAGTTACCACAAGATATAAAACATTTCTTTATTCATCAATTCTCATTCCTCCAAAATTCCCCCAATTTGACTGAATTAGTGACACTTTATTGTAGTTATGGCATTTTCGGAGGGATGAAAAACATCCAAATGTATAATTTTAAAAGCATATTCTTGCTATAATTGCTTTGATTTGCTTTTAGTCATGATATTTATTTTAAATTTTCAAACTGCATGGAAAAGAGGGTGTAAAATCTTATACATATAAAAAGGGAGCAAAAGATATCAAAGCTGTAGATACTTGTCCTCATCTCTGGTCTTAGAGATTCATACCAGTGCTTATGGAATAGTGCACAAACACAGACACACAAACAGTAACCCATAACAAATGTCCTTACTACATGTCACCAGCTCATAGCATCAGAACACATAATACTCCTCCCAGAGCAAACAATCTGACTGGAGAAATGAAACTCACACAAGAAAGGCTAAAGGAACAATTTAAAAAACAAAACAAAACAGTGCTATCCAGTGGCCAATTTTTTTGGCTGTTCATCAGAATCATCTTGGGAACTTGTTCAAATGCAGGTACCCCAGCCAGAGATTCTGACCCAGGGAGTCTGGTGCTAGGTACTTCTCAAATTCACTTTGAGAGGAACTTATTAATTCTGTGGGGAGGGTCTTGTTAATGCAGAGAGTATGGTCTTCTAGTGTCTTGTTTTCATAGCAGGGCCTAAAAGCAAACATGGCAGGTCATGAGCAAATACAGAAGGCATGTTCATCCAATTTGCAGAGGAAACAAATCTGGAAGAACTAGTGACAGAAACTAACCCTGAGAGTCTATCCTCAATCCTATGAACAATGAATCAACAAGTAGAATCCCTCGAATGCCTCATTCAGGCAGTAAAAGGTAGTAGATACCCATATCTCACTCACACACATGCACAAATAAACAGTCATCCTCACATTACACACAAGCACCCTGGCTGCCTGCCAAACCTGGTCTCTATCTCAGCGTCTGTGTCTCAGTAGAGAACTGCTTGCCACTCTGCTTGGCTGCCCTTACATGACAAGGCAGCAAGCCCTTTCTTCTTGTAAACTTCCAAAATCTTAGGTGGACCTCACATGTAAAATCTCTGAGGCTTCCAGACCTCTAGAGGAATCCATTATGCACATGGGAGGACATGGGAAACCACATGTGGTGGTCACGGAAATGGACTGCCCAGATTCTGCTTCAAAGAAGGACTTACTAGTATTGCTCAGCTGCCAGGAGTGAGGTCAGTTGACAACTTTCAGCTAGCAGCACCTTTTGAATCTGTCTCAGCTGCAGAGCGGTGCCTCACCTGAGACCATGCCCTTCCTGGAATGACCTGCATCTGATGACTGAGCAAGGCAGAGGTATAAAAAGGCCAAACCAGCCCTGCCTGGTTTGGTACAGTGGATAGAGCATTGCTCACAGACTGAAGGATCCTGGGTTTAATTCCAGTCAAAGGCATGCTCCTAGGTTGCAGGCTGCATCCCTGGCCCTGGTCACAGGTTGCAGTTGCAGGAGACAACCAATCTCCCTC
>PVJC01049491.1:0-12157 GCA_004026665.1 Murina feae | reverse complement strand
TGATTCTATTCTATTCACCAGTTTATTCTGTTCATCAGATTTTTTATTCACTTGATTCTTAGATTCACTCGTTGATATATATTTGTTGTTCATAATTTTTACTTTCCTTTTTTTTCTTCCTCATTCTCAAAGGATACCTTTCAGCATTTCATATAATACTGGTTGGGTGGTGATGAACTCTTTTAGCTTTTTCTTGTCTATGAAGCTCTTTATCCGACCCTCAATTCTGAACGATAGTTTTGCTGGGTAAAGTAATTTTGGCTGTAGGTTCTTGCTATTCATCACTTTGAATATTTCTTGCCACTCCCTTCTGGCCTGCAAAGTTTCTGTTGAGAAATCAGCTGACAGTAGTATGGGTGCCCCCTTGTAGGTAACTAACTTCTTTTCTCTTGCAGCTTTTAAGATTCTCTCCTTGTCTTTTGCTCTTGGCATTTTGATTATGATGTGTCTTGGTGTGGTCCTCCTTCGGTTCCTTTTGCTTGGAGTTCTCTGTGCTTCCTGGACTTGGAAGTCTATTTCTTTCAAAAGGGAAGTATTTCTGTTGGTTTTAGTAAACTTGTTTTAATAATTATATATATTGTTGACATTGTTTATTAACATATAAATTTAAGGTGTACAATATTATAATTTGACTAGAGGCCCAGTGCACAAAAATTTGTGCACTCTGGGGAGAGGGGTCCCCTCAGCCCAGCCTGTCACCTCTCACAGTCTTGGACCCCTCGGGGGATGACCACCTGTTGGCCTGCCTGTCCAGCCTGGGTTAGGGGCTGATGGCTGTTTGCAGGATTGCCAAATCCCCCAGTGGGGGACCCTTAACCCATGGGGGTGTGGCCAGCATGGGTGAGGGTCAGAGGGCCATTTTCACATTGCCCACAGCTCCTTTAAAGTTCAGGTCCCTACTGGGGTGCCTGGCTGGAAGCAGGTTTCTGGGATTTATTTAACTTCTATAATTAAAACTTTGTTGCCTTGGTCCTCTGCTCAAAGCCTGGGTTGCCCCTGGCAACCCAAGGTCTCAGCCCAGCAGGTATCTGGGGTTTGTGTATCTTCTATAATTGAAACTTTGTAGCCTTGAGTAGAGCTCAGGGCTGGCAGGGTCCTGGCTTCCTCCAATGCCCGGGGCAACTCTAGCTCCATGGCTGCCGCTATCTTAGTTGAGTTAATTTGCATATTTGCTCCTGATTGGTTGGTGGGCAAGGCTTGTGGGCATAGCTTGTTGGTGTAACTGAGTGAGGGTTAATTTGAATATTACTCTTTTATTAGATTAGATAACTGTGTACACTATTGTGTGCTCACCATCAAAAGTATCGTGTCCTTTCCTTATTATATATTAGACAACTATATATACCTTTACCCAACTCATCCTTCACCCTTTCCCCTCTGGTAACCATCATTCTGTTGTCTATATCTATGATATTTGGTTTATGTTTTGACACTTGTTTACTTTTATTTTTATATTCCACATATAAGTGAAATTATGCTTTTTGTCTTTTTTCATCTGACTAATGTCTCTTAGCTTAATCCCTTCAAAATCCAGCCATCTATATAATAAAAGCCTAAGCAACTATTACGGCAGAATGACTGTAACAACCACTCACTATGATGCACACTGAGCAGCTCAACACAGGAGCTGCCTCCTGGTCATTGCTCCTATAGGGGGAGCACCGCTCAACCAGAAACTGGGCTCATGGTTGGTGAGGGCAGCAATGGTGGCAGGAACCTCTCCTGCCTCTGCAGCAGCACTAAGGAGCAGTGAACTGAGTGGTAAGGAACGAGCAGGCAGGCAATAAGGAGTGAGGGCCCTGGACTGTGAGAGGGATACCCCTAGTGCATGAATTTTGTGCACCGTGGCTCTAGTGTTATCATAAATGGCAATATTTTACCTTTTTATGACTAAGTACTATTCCACTGTATATATGTACCACAAACTTCTTTATCCATTTATCCATTGATGATCACTTAGGTTGTTTCAATGTCTTGGCTCTCTTGATAGGAGCTGAAACTAGAAGTAGAGCAAAAATTGAGCAGTCATAGTATTGCCATAAAATCACTGGTGTCCACAAAAGGAAAAATAATATAGCACCTCTCCTGGTTGTTTATAACAACATATAATTTACTGCTTAGTTTGCATGTCATATCACTGCTTCAGCATTGCTTAGATTTGGGTAGGTTAATTCTACTTGATTCTATTCACAGAATTTAAAAGAGCATGATTCACATGTTTAATATAAAAATTTGCAAATAGTGATATATTTTCATAGTGGTTGTGTTATTCTAGCATTCCCCTATGGAAAACCCAAAGGAATGAAAATTATTCATAGCATGTATGGTGAACTTGTAGTCATAACTGGAAAAATTAGTGTTATCAAGCTCTGAATGTCTAGTGCTTCCATCTCAACAATTGGTACATGTTTATTACCAGAGAGTTTCTTTGGTTAAAACTCCCTCCACCTTGTTATAATTTATATGTAGTAACATGATCTGTGCTATTAACTCTATGTTTTATTAGCTTCTTCAAGCAGCATTTCTTTTTTAAAAATCCGTTTTCTGCCGTAGTTGGTTTGGTTCAGTGGATAGAGCATTGGCCTGCAGACTGAAGAGTCCCAGGTTTGATTCCAGCCAAGGCCACATGCTCAGGTTGCAGGCTGGATCCCCAGTTGGGGGCATGCAGGAAGCACCCAATCAATGATTCTCTCTCAACATTGATGTTTCTGTCTCTCTTTCCCTCTCTCTTCCTCTCTGAATTCATTAAAAATATATATTTTTAAAAATCTCTTTTCTACTTATGCTAATAATTTCAGTCTAGACCTGTGAGTACCTATAATGTGGCTAATGAATCTAATGAATTATTAATATTATTTAATTTATAAAAACAAACATAAAAACTTTGTATTGACACAAAACTTTATTTTTATATTACTTTTTATCGTGTATTGTGTAAGATGCTGCTTTACTGTGGCTTGCTATTGGGTGGATGTAAGGTTTCTATAATTATGTGTAAACTAGGAGCCTGGTGTACAATATATTGCGCACTCGGGGGGGGTCCCTCAGGCTGGCCTGTACCCGCCCAACCTGTAGCCTGCCACCTGCCCATTGGCCCTGCCCACCTCACACACCCCAAACTGTCACCTGCCCCCTATGTCCCACTCACCCTGCCACCTGCACTGCACCTGCCTCAGCTGTTCCACTGCTGGCCTTCATCTTGGCTGAGTTAATTTGCATACAGCCACTCTGATTGGCTGGTGGGCGTGGCTTAGGCATCCCATAGAAACGGTCAATTTCAATATTACGCTTTTATTAGAGTAGATATACCTCTCATCTAGTTGTGTCAATGGGTTTATTCAATTGGATTTTTTTCTAGACATAAATATAACATTATAATTTATTTATTTGAATATATTATGCAGATAAAAAAAGAGGGAATGATATCTATTTAAATCATTCTTAGAAATTAATTGAAATACTTGTAATTTTAGCATTAAATTATTTTTGTTTAAAATTAAGTAAGGACAATTTTTTAAATTTAAAATAAAGATATATTTCTTTTTATTTTTAAATCTTTATCTGAGGATATGCTTATTGTTTTTAGAGAGAGGGAAAAGGAGAGAGGGAAAGGAGGGGAAGAGGGAGGGAGTGAGAGAGAGAAACATCAATGTGAGAGAGAACATCAATTGGTTGCCTTTTATACCTGCCCCAACTGCGGGTTGAAACCTGGTATGTGCCCTGACTGGTAATTGAACCTGCAAACTTTAGGTATACGGGATGATGCGTCCACACTGGCCAAGGCAAGACATATTTCTGATGCAGTGTTTAGTGGAGATGCAGAACCACTATTATGATTAGAACAGTAAAAATAAAAATGTATTGAAATAAAGTAAGCAATAATTGTCACAACAAACGGAATTGCAACAGAATAAAACAAAAAGCTACTCATTACATTGAGAAAAATATTTTTAAGATAATAAAATGTATTAAATAAAAAACCCTTTTCCAAAAAAATGCAGAGCAAATTTGATGTTCCCTCTAAATAGAAGACAATCTGAAATGTCACTTACTATGAGAATTAAATACCCACTAAAATGTTTCAAACAATTTTTATCAATCAGAGTTTGTAAGTTGGGCAAATTATATAATACATAATGGGCAAAGAAAGAAACAAGTAATTATCATTTCTGTTATAGGAAATTTTATTAGAAATTCATGAGATAAAAACTGAAAAAGATACTTTACTATGAATGAAAGATCTTCACTTAAGCTGCCAAACAATCAGTTATGGAATCAAGACCTTTCTTAAATATCTTAATTCAGAGAAAAAAAATTATTACCAATCAAAATTTAATTTATTAAATTTTTCAAAATGCGAAGTACTTTTCTTTAGTTTTGGGTGAGTGTTACAATGTAAGAGATACTGTATAATTACCACATTCCGTTGGTTTTATCTCAAAGAACTTTCAGATTTACTAATAAAAGTTTTAGTGAATTAATAAACAGTAATACTGAACTCACATAGATTTTTCATTTATTTACATTTATCACAGAAGAATATCAGCTACATGTGGAAAACACACACACACACACACAAAAAAAAAAACCCACAAAAAAAGCAAATAGTTGCTGTCTCAAACTACTCCAGCTTTGTTAGGCACTAATCTGGATTGCTTGAAATTTTAAAACAATAGCCTGATATTTCCCTTATTGACTTGCTCCACTCTGCTATATATTGAAAATGCGTGTGCTGTTTCTTGAAGTAGGCTCAGTACAAAATGTCCTATTTTATATGATGGATAAATTCATTAGAAGACAATGAATTTCATGCCTTAGTTCTTTGCCAATGCTTATTGTTTGTGTAGTGGGAAAGTTTTAATTTTACACAGATTTACTCTACTATTAACTGAAATTCAAAATTATCTTAAAATTTTTAAAAATGCTTGATAAAAATGGTTTACTCAAAGACTAGAAGTGGCCTTGTAGGTTTGGCTTTCTCTCACAGATGTTGCGCTGCAAAGGAAATTCGGTTTAGTGCTCCAAGAAAATTAAAAAAGCTTATTTGTGACCTAGTTAGACAGATGCAAGGATTTAAGTTTAAAATGATTTTTTAACATGCACCACCCCTTTAATATTTGCAGTACTCCTATAAATTACAACTGATTATTGTCACTTTATATATGAGGTAATAACTGAGACACAGATACCAAAGTCCATGTAACTACTTACATGGAAGTGCCAGGAGAAATCGAGAAAGTCTAACTGTTGCTTAATCTAGGGCTGTAAAATACTCAGCCCTAGGTATGAGGTTTGGATTCTTTTTGTTCATGATAATGTTTACTTTAATAGAAAAAAAAAAGATATATAGCCGTAGCTGATTTGGCTCAGTGGATAGAGTGTTGGCCTGAGGACCAAAGGGTCCTGGGTTCCATTCCAGCCAAGGGCATGCACCTTGGTTGCAGGCTCAATCCTCAGTCCCAGGCAGAGCGGCACATGCGTATCTCTTGATGATTTTCTCTCTCTGTCTCTCCTCCCATTCACTCTCTCTAAAAATCAATGGGGGGAAATGTACCCTCAGGTGAGGATTAACAAAAAAAATAAATTTTAAAAATGAGTAAAACCATATAGCCTGTGTCAAATGTTTAATTACATACTATATAATTTGGCCAACACATTTCTATTATATATTTAGTTTTTCCTCTTTCTTTATTTTCATACAGTTGACCTATAACACTGTGTAAGTGGTATATATTTTTCCTGTTTAAAAAATTATAAAGTAAAAATTCCCATTTAAAAAATATCTTTGAAATATTTCAGTCTTTTCATGCTGATTTTTTGTGTGTCATATTAAACAAGTAATAAATTATTTGAAAATTTTAAAATGTATGATTTTTCTATTTAAAAAAAACTTGAAAATTCTACATGCCTTATTTCAGGCAGTTACTGTGGCTCTTTTTTATTTTTAATATATTTTGCAATGCATACAGTACTTCCAGAGTTATTTTTGGTAGGAAACATGGAAATTAATTCTGTACTGTAGTTATTTTCTCAACCTAAATACCAATAAATGACTTTAGCTCTTTTTTAAAAAAAGTCAAGCAGTATTGCTGAATAAAAATTACTTCCATATGTGTTAATTAAATTGGTGGTTTCCCTCACATTTGCAAAATTTAATTCATTCAATAATTGTTCTAAAATTATTAGCTTTATATACATATTGAAATGCTGTATATATGTAAAGTTTAATTAAACTATGTACTTAGATAGACAATTACACCTAAATTAAACTGGTTTGGGTTCAAACCCAATAAATTCATGATAAGTCAACAATCAATACAGATATAATAAAAAGTAGCCCACTAGCACATGTGCTAGTCCATATTTTTTACAAGTTGAACTAAGGCCATTGATTAAAGTATAAAATCAGTTGGGTGGAAGTCATTTAAGAAAGGCAGTAAGAGAAAACCATGTTGGTAATATTTGATGTGTTAGAAAAAGAATATCCCTAGTGGCAAGAGCAAATTAATGACCCTTACCATCCAGAGGTCAAGGATTCCAATTTCCAATGGAGTGATCAGTATATGCTGCAGTGAACAGAGAAAAGGAAAAAATGATGATAATGAGCAGGCATCTGTTTCCTTAACAATTTGGCTCAGACAGTGCTTAATGCATCCTCACTAGGGAAATAAACCATCGCTTGAATGATAAACATCTGCACGTGTGTTTGGAGGTGGCAGGTGTGTCATTGTTCAGCATTTCTATTTGTTACACTGATATGTTTCAGAGGAGTATATTAATTAGTAAAAGCATTTAATTTTTACATTGTTAATAATACACTGTCAGTCATCTTCTAGGCATATGGAGAACCAACGTTATTATGTTTTTATTGAATTTATTAGAGCAACAATGGTTAATAAAGTTATATAGGTTTCCAGTGTACAATTCTATAATAAATCATAGATATTATATTGTGTGTTCACCACGCAAAGTCAAGTCTCCTGTTGCCATTTATCCCCCCTTTACCCTCATCAACCTTCTTCCACTCCTCTTTCCCTATGATAATTACCTACTGTTGTCTTTGCCTATGAGGTTTATGTTGTATTTTTCTTAATCCCTTCACCCTTTTCACCAGCTACTCAATCCACCTACCCTCTGACATATGTGAGTCTATTCTCTAAATGAGTCTGTGTCTATTTTTTTTTTTTTACTTTATTTTGTGCATTAGATTCCACATAAATAAAATTATATGGTCTTTGTCTGACTGGCTTGTTTCACTTAGCATGATACTCTTCAGGTTCATCCAAAAGGTAACATTTCCATCTTTTTTATTGTCAGACAGTATTCCATCGTGGAACTGGTGGCTTTTTTATGCACTCATCTATTTTTGGACACCTGGGCTGCTTCCAGATCTTAGTTATCCTATATAATAAAGAGGGAATATGCAAATTGACCATCACTCCGGTCAATTTGCACCCACAGCTGAGGCTAAGTTCCCATAATGAGCCTTAAGGAGCAATCAGCAGGGATCTGAGGCTGGGCACCCACCCACCTCCTGCATGGGGCTTGACAGGGGACCTCAGGTCGTGCCTTCCACCTGAGGGCTTGACAGGAGACTTCAAGCCATGCCTCCCGCCCTGGCCCCAGGCCAGAGGAACTCAGGCTGTGCCCCCACCCAGCAGGACTTGATGGGGGCCCTCAAGGTGTGCCCTTCGCCCTGGTGCTGGGCCAGAGGACCTCAGGCCATGCCCCCCACCCCAGCACCAGGCCAGAGGACCTCAGGCTGTGCCCCCTGCCCTGGCACCAGGCTGGGGGATCACAGGCAACTCCCTCTGCCCAGCAGGGCTTGATGGGGGACCTCAGGCTGTGCCCCCCTGCCCTGGCACCCAGGGAACCTGAGGCTGCACCCCCACACACACACCTGGCAGGGCTTGACCAAGTGGGACTGGCTGGGTCTGGATCTAGCCCAATGAAGGGGGGCCATCCAGGTTTGGGTCTTGAGCGATTTTGAGGCGCATGTGGGTGGCTGAAGACTTGACTCTGGGTTCCATGGTACACCCCAGACTCTGATAGGAGGAAGATTTTCATATACATTTTACTAATTTTCTTTAATCTCTGACACTTCTATTATAGAGAAAGGGCAAATAGCAATATTAAAATATTTCCTCTATTAATCCCCTTTTAATGTGCACAAATTTTGTGCACTGGGCCACTAGTTGTAAATAATGCTGCAATATAGGGGTGCACATATCTTTGAAATTAGTGTTTCAGGGTTTCTTCATATATATTCCCAAAAGTAGGATCTCTGGGTCATAAGGCAGTTTCATTTTTAATTTATAACGAAATTCCATATTGTTTTCCACAGTGGCTGCACCAATCTGCATTCCAACCAACAGTGCACCAGGATTCCCTTTTCTCCACATCCTTGCCACCATTTTTTGTTTGTTGATTTCTTTATGCTAGCCATTCAGAAAGGTGTAATGTTTTAATTTGCATTTCTGTTATTAGTGACATTGAGCACTTTTCATATATCTACTGGCTATCTGTATCGTTTTTGGAGAAGTGTCTATCCAGATCGTTGGTCAATTTTTATTGGATTTTTTTTGGTGTTGGGTTGTAATTTTTAATGAATTTTGGATATTAATTTATATCTGTCATTGGCAAATATTTTCTCCAATTTAGTGCATTGTCTTTTCATTTTGTTGATGATTTCCATAGCTGTGCAAAAAATTTTTAAATGTTTTTATTGATTTTAGAGGTGAAGAGAGAGATAGGGAGAGAAATATTGATGAGAGAAACATAGATCCATTGCCTGCTGTATGAGCCCTGATTGGGGATCAAACCCACAACCTGAGTATGTGCCCTGACCTAGAATTAAACCAAAGACCTTTTGTTGCACTGGACAATGCTTAGCCAACTGAGCCACACTGGCCAGGGCTGTACAAAAATTTTTTAGGTTCATATAATACCATTTGTTTAGCTATTCTTTGTTTTTTTGCCAAAAAGATATTATCAGAAAAAATTGCTATAAGGAATGAAATGTCTGAGATTTTGCTGCCTATGTTTTCTTTTAAGATTTTTATGGTTTAGAATCTTATTAATAGTAGCCCTGCGCACAAATCCATGCACCAGTAGCTCACTGCTGCCCTCCAGTAGGTCTCCACCCACTTCCCTGCCCTCCTGTAGCTCCCCCATCCCCCTCATAGCTTGCTGGCCTGCCCCCTCCTGTAGCTTTCCACTATCTGCTTGTAGCTCACCCTCCTGCTGATCTGTGATCCAGTCAGTACACAGTCAGTCGTTATGCTTCATGGCATGACCATTTGCATATTACATCTTTATTATATAGGACTAGGGGCCTGGTGCACAAAGAAGGTCCTTCAGTCTGACCTGTGCCTTCTCGCAGTCTGGGACACCTTCTCGGGATGTCCACCTGGCTGGCGTGCCTGGTCAGCCTGGGTGAGAGGCTGATGGTTATTTGCAGGCTGGCCAAGCCCCCCAGTGTGGACACTCACCCCATTGGATGTGGCCAGCCTGGGTGCGGGCTTGAGGGCCGTTTTCAGACTTTCAGGCTGCCCACAGTCCCTTCAGGTTTTGGGCCCCTGCTGGAGTACCTGGTCAGCCTGGGTGAGGAGCTGATGGCTGTTTTCAGGCTGACCAAGCCCCCCAGTGTGGACCCTTACCCCATTGGGGTGTGGCCAGCATGGGTGACGGACTGAGGGCTGTTTTCAGGCTTTCAGGCTGCCCACAGCTCCCATTGACCCAATGTCCCAGCAAGGCTGGCTGGAAGCAGGTTCCTGGGGTTTGTTTATCTTTTATAATTGATACACTGTTCCTTTAAGCCAAAGCCTAGGCAGGTAACGAAGCCTCCTGTCTGCTTCAGCTCATGGCTTCTATAATTGAAAGAATGTTGCCTTAGTAGTGGCAGCCAGGACTGCTATTTGTTTCACCTCCAAGGCTTCTAAAATTGAGACAATGTTGCTAATATGTTGTTGCCTGGAGCACAGAGGGGCCCATGCGGCCAGCAAACAGTTTCACTCCTGCTGCAATGGAAGCTGCCTGTTTACTCAGCTCCATGAGTGCTGGCCTCCATCTTGGCTGGGTTAATTTGCATACAGTTACTCTGATTGACTGGTGGGTGTGGCTTAGGATTCCCGAAGAAATGGTCAATTTCAATATTATGCTTTTATTAGATATTTAATTCATCTTGAGTTTATTCTTGTGTATGATGTAAGAAGGTGATTTACTTTCAATTATTTTTGTATGTATCTGTCCAATTTTCCCCAAACCATTTATTGAATAGGTTATCTTTATGACATTGTATATTCTTGGGTTCTCTGTCAAATATTATTTGACCAGAGAGACATGGGTTTAATTTTGAGCTATTCTATTCCATTGATCTACATGTTTTTATGCAAATGCGATGCTGTTTTATTATGGCCTTGTAGTGTAGTCTTAAATTGGGTGATACTTCCAACTGCATTATTAAGATTGCTTGGCTATCCATGATCTTTCATGGTATGTATATTTGCCAATTATCATCTGAGGACATTCTTTCAATTGGTTTTTAGAGAGACTGGAAGTGAGGGAGAGAACATTGATGTGAAAGAGATAGATGGATTGGTTTCCTCCTCCACATACCTTAAGTGCTGAGGATCAAATCTGCAACCCTTGTGTCATTGACTGAGAATCAAACCCCCTACCTTTTCATGCCTGGGCCAATGCTTTACTCACTGAGAAAATAATCCAGGGATCCATATAAATTTTTGAAATATTTGTTCTAGATAATAGAAATACACTATGATATCTTGATAGAAATTGCATTCTATGTATATATTTGAGTAGAATGGACATTTTAATGCTGTCAGTTCTTCCTATCTATGAACGTGGTATATGCTTCCACTTATTTGCATTTTCTTCAGTTTCTTTCTTCATTGTTTTATAATGATCTGAGTACAGTTCTTTACTTCCTTGGTTAAATTTATTCCTACGTATTTTAATTTTTAATGCAATTACAAATATGATTATTGTCATAGTTTCCCTTTGTGATCATTATTAGTGTATAGAAATGCAACTGATTTGTGGATTTTTTTTCTATCCTGCAACTTTACTGCTTTCATTGATCAGTTCTAGTAGTTTTTTGGTGGCATATTTAGTGTTCTTTACATACAATATCTTGTCATCTACAAATCATGACAGTTTTACTTCTTCTTTTACTTCTTCCTTTCCAATTTGAATGGTTTTTATTAATCTTGTCTGATTGCTATGACTAGGAATTCTAGTACTATGTTGATTAACAGTGGTGAAAGTGGACCTCTGTGTCTTGTGGTTTGCTGATATGTTGTTGAGGATTTTTATGTCTATATTCATCAGGGATATTGCCCTATAATTGTCCTTCTCCGTAGTGTCTTTATCTGGTTTTGGGTTTATGATAATTCTGGCCATGTAAAGTAAGCTTGGGAGTCTTCTCTTTTCTTGAAATTCTTGAAATAGTTCTGACTGGCTTCTGGCCCTGGGATCACACTCAACACAGCAGTCTGTACTCTGAGATTGTGCACAAACTTACTAAAAGGGCTTTACGGCTCTTTAAAACAACAACAACAACAACAATAACAAAAACAACAAAAACTGCTATCTAATTCCTCTGGGATATTCCTTTCAAAGAACAAAAATGCTATTTCATAAAAAAAAAACACACCCACAAAACAAAACAAAACAAAACAAAACAAAACAAAAAACAATGTGTGAGAACAAACACAAAAAGGCACCTGTTTTAAGATTCCATTTATAGAAAACATCCAGAATAGATAAAGGAACAGGGATAGAAAGCAAGTTACGGATTGCAGGGGGAGTATGGGTGATGAGGGGCGTTCCTTTTGGAGTGATGGAACGTTCTACAACTCCGTAGTGGCTGCACAGGATCATGAATGTACTTCATGCTTGGGAATAGCACATTGTTAAAATATAAACAGTGAACTTTACATAGTTCTTACAGTGAATCATGCCGTGGAGAATAGGAAAATATAACAATTAAAGAAAATAAAAGAAAATAGTCAAAGAGCGGGGGTAAGATAAATTCTGGTGGCAGGGCGAGGGCAAGTTCGACAAGCGGCTCTAGGGCGGGCCCTGCTATGTCTTCAGGCGGCAGCTCCTCCTCTGAGGCAGGACCGAGGGCAGGTTG
>PVJC01049490.1:0-12461 GCA_004026665.1 Murina feae | reverse complement strand
CCTCAGATGCAGCTGGGGGCAGGTCCCCAGTGGCCACACACACACACACACACACACACACACACAAAAGGCGCCTGGCAGACTGGGGCCATCATAGGACATCCACTGAGGGGTCCCAGACTGTGAGAGGGCACAGGCCGGACTGAGGGACTCCCTCCACCCCGAGTGCACAAATTTTTGTGCACCGGGCCCCTAGTAATAATAATAATAATAATAATTATGAGCCCTAGCCAGTTTGGCTCAATGGTGAGAGTGTCGGCTCTATGACTAAAGGATCTCGGGTTCAATTTTGATCAAGGATATGTGCCTCAGTTGTGGGCTCTATCCCCAGCCCCGGTCAGGGCATGTGGGGAAGGCAATCAATCCAGGTGTCTCTCTCCCATCAATGTTTCTCTCTCAGTCTCTTTCCCACTCCTTTCCACTCTCTCTAAAAATCAATGGAGCAAATATCCTCAGCTGAGGATTAATAAAATAATAATTCATTGGGATTACATGTTCAGCAACATGGACGTTCTCCAACTTCAGGTCAAATACAGATTGCTGCTCCCCCTTACCAGAGTTTCTGGTTCAGTAAGTCCTAGGAGTCCTCTTTAGCCCCTGAGAATGTCCATTTCTAACCAGTTCCCAATGCCTCTGACACTACTGGTCTGAGGACCACACTTTGAGGACTACTGTGCTGAATAAGAACTGCCTGATTTTGAGCCCTGTTTAAGTTAATTTAGCTTATATGTACACTAGGGGCCCGGTGCACAAAAATTTGTGCACTCGGGAGGTCCATCAGCCCGACCTGTGCCCTCTCGCAGTCTGGGACCCCTTTGGGGATGTCCACCTGCTGGTGTGCCTGATCAGTCTGGGTGAGGGGCTGATGGCTGTTTGCAGGCTGGCCAAAACCCCCAGTGTGGGTGGATCCTCACCCCATTGGGGTGTGGTCAGCCTGGGTGATGGGGTGAGGGCCGTTTTCAGGCTGCCCACAGTCCCTTCAGGTTTTGGGTCCCTACTGGGGTACCTGGCCAGCCTGGGTGAGGGGCTGATGGTTGTTTTCAGGCTGGCCAAGCCCACCAGTGTGGATCCTCACCCCACTGGGGTGTGGCCAGCATGGGTGAGGGGCTGATGGCTGTTTGCAGGCTGGCCAAGCCCCCCAGTGGCGTCCCTCACCCCATTGGGGTGTGGCCAGCATGGGTGAGAGGCTGATGGCTGTTTGCAGGCTGACCAAGCTCCCCAGTGGTGTCCCTCACCCCATTGGGGTGTGGCCAGCCTGGGTGAGGGGCTGATGGCTGTTTGCAGGCTGGTCAAGCCCCCCAGTAGTGTCTCTCACCCCACTGGGTTGTGGCCAGCATGGGTGAGTGGCTGATGGTTCTTTTCAGAATTTCAGTCTGCCCACAGCTCCCATTGACCCAATGTCCCAGCAAGGATGGCTGGATGCAGGTTTCTAGGGTTTGTTTATCTTCTATAATTGATACACTGTTCCTTTAAGCTGGGGCCTAGTAACGAAACCTCCTCTCTGCTTCAGCTCTGGCTTCTATAATGAAACAATGTTTAATTAGAAGTTAGGCCCAGCCTGCTGTTTGCTTCAGCTCCTAGGATTGAAACAATTGTTGCAAATATGATGCTCCCTGGAGTGGAGAGACTGCCCAGGTAGCCGGAAAACAGTTTCACTCCTGCTGCAAAGAACGCTGCCTGTTTACTCAGGTCCCTGAGTGCCCGCCTCCATGTTGGCTGGGTTAATTTGCATACAGTCACTCTGATTGTCTGGTGGGCGTGGCTTAGGCATCCCAAAGAAACGGTGAATTTTAATATTACGCTTTTATTAGTTAGGATCATAAAAACAGCAACTTTTAGAACCAGAGCTCCACTCTTTCCATGCAGCCAGATTGAAAAGTTTGTATCTAGTGAACATACAAACTTGAAATATGTGTAAAGTCAAGCTGGAAATAGTAAAAGAAGTAACCACACATGGCAAACAGGTCGGGGTGACAGAACAAAGGTAACAACTCTTGCTTGCTGATTCTCCAAGCTATTTCAAAAAAAGTTCATGCATATCATAAACCTCGTCAAAGTCTGGAAGTGTTGAAATGACCTGGGTGGGGGATGCCCCTCAATGTAAAGACAAATGCCAGCAAAACCTTTGTTTGAAATGTGAAGGGTATTTGTTTTTATGATATTCTTCTAACTAGGCTGGACAATCTGCTTCCAACAGGCCCACCGTAGCTCCTATCAAAGCTCACAGCCAGGAAGGAAATCGACCCTGTAAAGAAAGCGGGATTTTAGGCCTAGAAGGGACTTGGGGAAAACAGCACTTCTAATCTTTGGCTGTTTTCAGTTTTGGGAGAGCGAGAACATCCTGCTGTGCGCTTGTACACCTCACGAATTCCACCTTTCCTGGGACCACTTTTCGCAAGCTTTACACGACACAGACATTAAAGGGGTGTGTTCACGGTGCCAGCTTTCCTGATTCACCGGCGGCCACACAAACTTGATGGCAACGGGCGCCCGCGCTCCCGCGGACAGGCGGGCCCTGGAGGGAGGTGCCACTCGGCAGGCAGAGGCCACAGGCGGCCCCGCAAGCCAGCCCCGAGTCCCAGAGGAGGCGGGGAGCCCGCGCCGGCTCCCCAGGCGCCCCTGCCCCAGGCCCTTCTCCTACCTCGTGATGGGGGGCGCAGGGCGACCGTGAGTGGAGTCCGAGCGACGCAGGGTTTTGAAGAATTAAAGACTCTACGCAGGCTGAGCTCGGAGCCTGGTCGTTGCCAAGCGCGTATCCAAGGAAGCCGCTCCCACAGTCCCCCGCGCCAGGGCCGGGGCCGGAGGAGAGGAGCGGGCTTTCGGCGGATGCGGAACGGAGAAAGGGGCGGAGCGCGAGAGGCCGAGGTGGAAGAGGACGGAGGCGGGGTCACGAGCGGAGGGCACCGCGGAGGGGGCCCTGGAGCGCGGCCTCTGTGAGAAGGAAAGGAAGCCACAATCTTGTAAATCCTTCTGAAATGGGCCAGAAAACAGAATAGTAAAGAATGACACAAAGTAACTATGAACTACCAGTCACTACTCTTTTTTTTCCCAGCTTAAAATGTTTTACTATCATTTAGAAGTTTCCCCAAAAGAAAAGTATTTATAGTATAAAAATTCAGTATCAGAAAGACTCAAAAGGCTGTTTTTCACTTTGTTCAAGTTTTGTTTCCAGGCATTAAGTGTGTCATACAGTTGTTGCCATTGTTGTTTTCCAAATGTCCGATGTGTGCTATGACTGATGACTACTTTTCACTGGGTCTGATCAATTTTGCAGTAGCCGATTTTCGTTTTCACGGCACCAATAACAAACGCTTCAACATCATCAGCTCCAATCTGAAGTTCCTGTTGCATTGTATCAAAAGAAATTTCTTAATTTTCCACTGCCATTCCCATAAAAGTAAGTAGTCTCATTTTTGCCATATTCTGTTCATGTAATAGTCCAAGTGAATCTATGAAGTCTTTATTATTCTGATAAAACTTGACATATGATGCCAATTTAGCATTCACAAAAAAGGTTAAAAGATCATGAATAAGCTCCAAAAACTTGACTGGTTTTAAAGCAAGAAGATGGTCAAAAAGAAATGCATTTGGATCTTTCAATGCTCATACAATACACCTGTAGGCATCAACTCGAGCCTGGGAAGCATTGTCTTCTGTGTAACTTCCAAGCAATTCTACCATGACTTTTGAAGCGGCATCACTTTTTTTACAATCCACAAGTGCCTCATAAAGTAGCCTTAAAGGGCTGTGTGTTTTCTCAGTGGTAAGGTTCCATTCAGAAATCCATTTTCTAACCTGATCCAGCTCAGTTGGAATGTATTGGATGGCCCCACAAGATGCTGCCACTTTAATAAGGCTACAATATACTGTATATCTTACAGGAGTCTTCTTATCCATCCCATGGAAAAGGTTGCTTAGCAACTGCAGTCTCAGAGATGGGCGTCCACCTTCCCGAAATTAGACCAGCTTTTCACAGAGGTTTTCAATCAGAACTTCTTGCTTTTCTGGCTCCAAGATCAATAGGAGGGATACCACGCTGTTCATCACACTTTCAACATCTTTATCATCTTCCTTCAGACATACATCACAGGCTTCAATAATTTGAGCTAAATCTACATGAAGTCCACCTTCTGAGTTCTCTTCTGAAATTTCAGCTCCTTTAGATTTTAGATAAGCTCGAAGCTCAGCAGCCTGGTCTTCCTCACTGATGTCGATGAAGGCCGGGATGCTCATGGTGAAGGCCTGGGCAGCGCTGGCCGCTGCTCTCGCCAACCAGCCAACCGGAAAAGTACCAGCCACTACTCTTAATATGTGAGCCTTTGAATCCCGTTTTCTGGGTGATCACCCACATTGAGTTACCCTGTAAAATTACTCCCCAGAGGCATCTATGGGTCTGGGAGGTCTCAGCTTCTCTTTCCTTTTCTTTTGTTTGCATAACCTGTTCCCACAACCACCCTATGCACACCTTCATCAGAGCCATTCATCTACAAAGGCGGTTAAGCTGTTGAACAGCCAAAAATACAAGTGGTGTCTTTGACCCCTCCCCTCCTTTGCCCTCCTCACTTGCTCATTTTTGCTGCAGCCATGCTTCTTTCAAGCCCCTGGAAGGCATCATGGCCTCACTCATCACTCAGCCTTCATGTGTGCTATTCTCTTTCAGAAATGTCTTTCTTTCTGTTCTCTTAGTCTGGCCACCCCTTTCTATAGAAGGCTTTCCCTAATTCCTAGTGCATTAGTTTACTAGACCTTCCAAAGCAAAATACCACAAACTAGGTGGCTTAAACAACAGAAATTTATTTTCTCAGTTCTGGGGCTTGGAAGTCTGAGATCAAGGTGTTGGCAGGATTGATTTCCTCAGAGGCCTCTCTCCATGGTTTTCAGATGGCCCCTCTCTTACTACCTCTTCATATATTCATCCCTCTGTAGCTGGCAATCCTAGTGTCTATCTGTATCTCCTGATCATCTCTTCTTATAAGGACAACACTCAGATTGAATAAGGCCCACCATAAAAACCTCATTTCAACTAAATCACCTCTGTAAAGCCCCATCTCCAAATATAGTCACATTCTGAAGTACTGGGGGTTAGGACTTCAACACATGAATTTTCATAACATTGGTTTATGTTAGGTCCTGAGAATTCCTATAGCATGTTGATCTTCCACTATCAGAGCATGTAACACAATTTTATAGTTAGTATCTATTCATACAAGTTTACCCAAGTAGACCACATGGATTCCCACCCCAGCATGGCAAAACTTGGCTTACCTAATGAGCAATTTATTAGGCACTGTGATAACCTTTTGGTACTGGACACAACATGATATCAAGAGAACTTGTCTTTCCTAGTCCATGGTGCTTAGGTGTAGTTTTTATTTTTATGAGCCAAAAGCAGAAACAAGGTTGAATCATTTTTTAGCGTTTATTTCATATTGCCAGCAATATGGAGTGAGCAGTGGGTTTTATGCCCTGGAAAAATACCTGCTCCCCCATTTTCTGTCAGCTGGCTGATTATATAGGGGTGAGGGAAAATAGTCACATGCAGCTGGGAGTGTAAAAGGGGAGAGGAGTATAGGGTCTGAGTCTGCCTCCAGGAGCTCAAAGTCCAATAACAAGGTGGCTAATCTATATATAAAAGGCTAATATGCTGTGTCCCTCCTACCGTCCAACCAGTCGCTATGACATGCACTGACCACCAGGGGGCAGATGCTCAATGCAGGAGCTGTCATGATGCACACTGGTCATTTAAAACAAACAGCATCATGGACCTGGCAACAACAAACTAACACTAGGCTTCCCCCAAGTGTAAGGTGACAGATTTTAACATTGGTAAAGCGGGACACCATTGATCACTTGGCCGCTGAAAACCGTATATTCCCTTCCCATTCTCCCGCCATTCCCTAGCTTGTTGTGCATTCTTTCCAAAAATCGGGACTTTTTAAAAATGCCGCGGGATGCGGGACAAATTGTTAAAAATCAGGACTGTCCCGCCAAAAGTGGGACGTCTGGTCACCTTACCCAAGTGGGACATAGGCCCCGCCACCATGCCAGAGCAACACCCCACCAAATCACAGCTGATGCTGCTGAGACCCATGTGCAAAATTCGGCCCACAGCCCAGACCAGTCCGGAAATGGTTGCTGTAGGTGCTGGGTAATGATGTCACATAGCAACACCCAGCTCCCTCTCCCTAGGAATGACTAGCCTCCTTGCAGTTTCTTCATCCCAGGAACACAGGTGGAAATATTTTACACTTTAACCAAACATCTGTAAAGCGTTTTCACGTGCCTTATCTCATTTGGTATTCACAGAAGTCCTGGAGTAGGTAGATAGGAGAATCAGTGGAATCCTATTTTCCTTTCATTAACCAGAAACAGAGATTTAGAAAGCTTAAAAACCTGACCCGACTGAAAAGAAGAAAGAAATGGTGGAGTTGAAAATTACTTCAGGTTTTCTCACTGCAGTTAAATATTTTACCCTTTGTTCTCCCTGCATCATCTAAACTAATAAAAGCGTAATATTAAAATTAACCGTTTCTTCGGGACGGCCTAAGCCACGCCCACCAGCCAATCAGAGTGACTGTATGCAAATTAGCCCAGCCAAGATGGCGGAGGCTGCAGCCCTGGGCCACCAGATGCCTTCCCCAGTGGAGAAGCTATCGGGGAAGCGGGGACCAGCCTGGCGGGACCCCGCAGCCCCCTGCCGGGAGGCCGATCTGGTGGCCAGCAACACTGGAATGGCCTCCCAGGCAGAGAAGCCTGGGGGGTGGGGGGACCCCATGCCCCCTCCTGGGAAGCCTATGGGGTGGCCAGCGCCACTCCATTGCTTCCCAGGCGGATGGCCCAGAGGGTCAGTGGGAGCTGTGGCCAGCCTGAAAACTGCCCTTGGCCCCTCATCCAGGCTTGCCACACCCTCTGGGGTGAGGATCTCCACTGGGGAGCTTGACCAGCCTGCAAACAGACATTGGCCCCTCACCCAGGCTGGCCAGGCACACCAGCAGGTGGCCATCCCAAGAGGGGTTCCAAGCTGTGAGAGGCCACAGGCTGGGCTGAGGGACCCCCCTCCCCCACCACCCCAGTGCACAAATTTTTGTGCACCTGGCCCCTAGTTTACAATAATAATCTGCTTTGTGTTGATATTTACTGCTGTGTTGCTGGTAATTACCTGAAAAAGAAGTTGGGGTGCTTCACTAGGCTGGAAAAAGTTTAGCTAAATCAGAAAGCAGGTCTAATTAAGCAAGTTCATTCTATATCTATAAAAGGCTAAGTTGACTCTTACATGCACAATACATATAAAGTTCTTGCTGGCATCAATCACATGTGTGTGTTTCAATCTGTCATTGTCTCATTGTAGTGAATTTGATTGATACTTCTATTATAGAGAAAGGGCAAATAGCAATATTAAAACATTTCTTCTAATGAATTGCCTTTCAATGTGCACAAATTCATGCATTGGGCCATGAGTCTTCTACGATATTGAAAACAGCACAGTCCATTCCTGGGACCAGAGAATGGTCAGCATTCCTGAGGCAAACTCTCAGAGGGGGTCAGGTTCTGGGCACAGAAGCTAAGTTAAAATGTGTTCGGTCCTTTCAAAATGTATTTTCTTTTCTGAGTAATGAACACATCAGGGCTTCAAGGACACCTTATCTTTTATAGCCCTGTTTTTCTTCTTGCAACACATCCTCGAATTTCCCAGGGTCTATAAGAAAAATCTCTTATCTGTAGTTAGTAAGGTGAATAATCATTAAACAACTACTGTTCTGTTATAGGCACCTCTTACTAACACTAGAGAGGTGTTATCAGATAGGACACCCTGTGAGCCAGTGGGAGAGGGCTGTCCGCAACCTCGAACCTTGTCTTCTCATATAAATGAGTTTATACGAGAGACCTTGACTGTGCTGTGAAAAGCCAATCTATTAAAGCAATATAAGCATGCACTTTTATTGAAAAAGCAAAGCTGCAAACCTCTACATCTGGCTCATGAAGCACAGATGGGCTCTCAGCTCATCTGAAGAGCAAGTTGGGTGGGGGTCTGAAGTGTTAATATACCCTCCTGTCTATAGGCTTCAAAATTCCTCTGCTGACTATTTTGGTGCAGATTAATTCTCAAGGTCTCTTTTTTCATTCTGTTGTGGCCTTCCCAGAATTCATGAGCAGCACCTGGCAACTTTATCTTGCCAAGCCTTGAGACTTCTGGATTCTCTGCTTAGGGAGCAAATCTGCCCTTTTTTTCCTTTCCCCTTTCTCCCTCCCTTTCTGCATTCTAACATTAGGGAGTTTTTTCAAAAGCACTTGCTCTGTGTTCTTGGCTGGGGAAGATAGTAGTTTGTTAGTTACAAGCTGGCTACAAATTCCCATGCTGTTTGGCCTTGTTTTAACTTTACTGCCTCAGTTTCCCTGTTCCTCCTGCCCTGGAACCCTGTAACAGTTCTGTTCCTCTGACTTTCACCTATTCTGCCCAGAAAAATAGCATGAAATGCAGCAATTGCCTGTTAAATATTTAAAATTAACAAGCCCCTTCTTAACCCTAAAACTTAAAAACAAATGAGCCTGAAAATGCAGAGTGAAATTTTGTTTACCTTGTCTTTCAAATAACTGGGACCCATTCTTTCCTGGGGCTAATGACATGACCGGTAAAACTTACAATCTTTTTAAAAAATATTTTTATTGATTTCAGAAAGGAAAGAAGAGGGAGCAAGAGAGAGATAGAAACATGAATGATGAGAGAATCATTGATCAGCTGCCTCCTGCATGCCTCACACTGGGGATCAAGCCTGCAACCTGGGCATGTGCCCTGACCTCTTGGTTCAGAGGTTGACACTCAACTGCTGCTGGCCTGGCTCATAATCCTTTTTACATTTATTAGGGAGATAATCACCACTCATTGTCTTGAAAATAGGATCACTGAAGTTCCTGACCCTCTTTTTTCTGCTCTGTTAGTGTGACATGGCAGCAAATCATGCTCTTACCTGGGTGTTTTTTCAGGAGCTCTCTTTGTGTTGAAATGTACAAGACAAAGAATGATTAGACCTAATTTTGCATATTCTACTTCAAATATACTGGAATCTTTCCCTTCAGAGCCGCCTGAGTGCGATTCCTGAATTCACATTCCTGAATGTGAAAAACACTGTTTTCCAACTGCCACAGATCAAGTCCAGATAAATCATCCTCATAGCCTTTGGAAAGAATTATTAGACCCTAAGTTGTGGATAGACAGTGTACTCACAGGTTAGCCAAAGTAACCTGTGGTCAGGCTGGCAAGATTCTTTACTTGCAAGTTACAAATTAACTTTAGCCTGCCAATAACTCCAATCTGATCTAAAATAAATGGACATTGGACCATATGATGGTCCTACTTCTGTTCACACCACAAAAACCAGTCATTAACAAGTTGAAATTAATTGTAATATGTAAGGAGGCATGAGGTATTTCAAGTTGTGCCCACATTATCACATGCCCCTTTGTTTATTCCATATGGTAGCATATGAAATAAACAAAGCACAGTTTAAATTATAATTTGTAACTAGGGAGTACTCATTAAAGTCCAACCATTCATTACTAGGTGTACCAGCTAATAATGCAGATTTTTTTCAATAGATGGAGTTACACATATGTTGATATATATGTGATTTGATATGTATGCTATTTTGTTGTACTGACAGCAAGCTTCAAAACTTCATATGTCAAATTTGCTGAAGGTGTTAACATCATAGATATTTTTATGCTTAAAAATGTCCAATTTCCTGCCAAAAAAAGAGCATTTGCAGGAATTTTTAATTCATTACTTTATTTTGAAGAAAAAGCTATCATATACCTTGGGAAGCTTATGGTGAACATGCTCCATTTCAAGATACTTGTGGACACTGGTTTAAATGCTTTAAGAGTGATGATTTCGATGTGAAAGACAAAGAACATCCAGGTCAACCAAAAAAATTTGAAGAACAACAATTACAAACATTATTAGATGAAGATGTGTGTCAAACTCAAAAACAACTTGCAGAAAGATTAAATGTTGCTCAGCAAACAATTTCCAATCATTTACAAGCAATGGGAAAGATTTTAAAGGAAGGAAAATGGGTGCCACATCAGCTGAACGAAAGACAAATGGAAAATAAAAAGTCATCAGTAAAATGTTGCTTCAGAAAGTCTTTTTTGCATCGAATTGTGACAGGTGATGAAAAGTGGATTTATTTTGAGAATCCCAAATGCACACAGTCATGGGTTGATCCAGGTCAACCATCAACATCGACTGCAAGGCCAAATCGATTCAGAAAGAAGACAATGCTCTGTGTTTGGTGGGGTCAGGAAGGTGTGGTGTATTACGAGCTACTAAAACCAGATGAAACTGTTAATACTGACCGCTACCAACAACAAGTAATCAATTTGAACCATTCTTTGGTCGTGAAATGACCAGAATGTGCCAGAAGACATGGCAAAGTAATTTTGCTTCATGATAATGCACCATCACACACTTCAAAACCAGTTAAAGACACGTTAAAAGATCTTGCCTGGGAAGTATTAACCCACCCACTGTATTCACCAGACCTTGCTCCTTCAGATTACCACTTGTTCTGATTAATGGCACATGCATTTTCTGAGCAGCACTTCAAAACGTACGAAGAAGTGGAAAATTGAGTCTCTGAATGGTTTGCCTCAAAACAAAAAAAGGTTCTATTGGGACAGTATCCACAAATTACCTGAAAGATGGGGGAAATGTGTAGCTAGCTATGGACATTACTTTGAATAAAGTTTTGATGTTTCTCTTGAAATTATCATGTTTTCTTTGATTACAAAATCTGCCATTATTAACCAGTACACCCATTAATTTTACAGTGTATTGTTTGCCAAAGAAGAATTGGTCAAGATATATAATGACTAAGTATTATCATGAGTTTTAAAGAATGAAAAAGGCAAGCTGTTGGCCTCAAAGCAACTCAACTGAAAGATACACATAAAAATAAAATCAATTACATTGATCACAAAATTATGCATATGTGCTAGTCACACAGTCAGTACAAAGCATTCAGTTGCTTTTCCCTCTAATTTCTCTTCTGAATCTTTTTTTTTTTTTTTTTTTTTTTGCTCCTGGGTTATTCTTGCCACTTTAAGTCAAGTTCTAAAATGCCACAATCATGCTCCTAATCTTATTACTACCAAAGATTCTTAATGTATACAACAAAGAAAAGCCTAATAATTTAATTGACTTACGCAAATGTCTAGAATTTACTCACATATTTATCATGACTCTTCAATTTTCTTTTTAATTTTCCATCCCAAATGATTGTTTTTCAGTAAAAAACATGCCCCAGTTAACTGGGGATTTCAGAGGGATTTCTAATTATTATGTTGAGTTTACCACTTTCTAGGTATAAGCAAAATTTCAGTTTCTTTTCTCATCAGTGTTGCCATGAATTTGCACACATTTACATAATCTGCATTCAAAGCTGTACACATGTTGGACTTCACCTGCTTTTCTAACTTTATTTTCTTCAGTTAAGGAAATAAAGACCCTGGGAATAAAGATGAAGTACTGAGCAAAGGCTTACTCTCAAGCCAGGACCCTGATCCAGCTCAGGGATGAGATGCTGGAAACTAGGGTCTCTGTCAGGAAAAAAGAATCTCTGAATTCTAAGAGCTGTTGGGGCCAATGAACTGGCTAGATGTTGTGTGAGCAAATTTCTGTGTTTTGTCAGAGGGCAGTTTTGTCAGAGGGAAGTGACACGCTCATTTCAAGATAATGGTACCTCAATTGTCCTTGCTGCTTCCTCCTTCTTGGGGTAACATCATGGTCACTATCATCATCATCATCATCGTATTAATAACATCACTATAAGCCTCTGGAGAAGGGCTATGCCTTATTTTTCTTCCTCCTCCATGGATATATATTTTACATCTTTATCCAGTCCTCTATTACAGGACACTTTGGTTATTTCCATGTCTTGGCCACCATAAATAATGCTACAGTGAACAAAGGAGTGTGTCTGTCTTTGTGAACACACATTTTCGAATTTTTCGCATATATGCCCAGGAAAGGATTGCTGGGTTCTATGGTAGCTCTAGTCTTAATTTTTTGAGGAATTGCCAGACTATTTTCCATAGTGGCTGTATCAGTATACAGTCCCAGCAGTGAATGAGGCTTCCCTTTTCTCCACAACCTCTCCAACTTTTGTTATTAATTGTCTTGTTGATAATAGCCATTCTAACAGGTGTGAAGTGGTAGCTCATTGTAGTTTTTATTTGCATTTTCTTAATTGCTAGTGAGGTTGAACATCTTTTCATATATTTATTGGCTGTTGGTATATCTTCTTCGGAGACATATCTATCTGTTCAGGTCCTCTGTCCATTTTTTAATTGGGTTGTTTACTGTTCAGTTCTATGAGTTCTTTATATATTTTGGATATTAAATATTTATCAGAGCTATTGTTTGCAAATATCATCTTCCAGCCCTGGCCAGTTGCTCAGTG
>PVJC01049489.1:0-12149 GCA_004026665.1 Murina feae | reverse complement strand
AGGTGTCCCAGACTGCAAGAGGGCACAGGCCGGGCTGAGAGACCCCCACCCTCCAAGTGCACAAATTTTTGTGCACCGGGCCCCTAGTAAAAATATAATATGCAAATTGACCCTAACTGGTCACTCAACCAGTCACTATCAGGCACACTGACCACCTCTTGGTCTCTTTCCCTGCCAGCAGGCTCCCATCGCCTGATGGCTAACAGGAATGGGGGAGAGGAGGGTGGGTGGTGGTATGGGGCAGGGCTGGCTGCCTGCAGCCTGAGAAGATGGCCCTAATTGCAGGCCAGGCCTAGGGTCTGTACCTGTGCACGAATTTCGTGTGCTGGGCCTCTAGTAGTGTAATAAACCTCCATGTATCCATCAACCAGCTTCAGCAATGATCAATTCATGCCCAACCTTGTTTTGTTTATACCTCCACTTCTCCCCATCTCAACTGAATTATTTTGGAGCAAATCCAAATATCATATTTTTTTAATCCATAAATATTTCAGTATGTATTTTTATAAGAACTTTAGAAAAAAAGTAATCACAATATTACCTCATCTAAAAATCCTTAGAAATTTTTAAATATTATTAAAGTACCCAATTATTGTTAAAATTTCCCTGTTTGTATCATAAATGTGGGGTCTTTTTTTTTTTTACATTTGGCTTGTGTGACTGCCTTTTTGCCCCTGCTCTATTTTTTTTTAACTTCTTGTTTGTTGAAGAAACCAGGTAATTTATGCCATAAGAGTTTTCCATAGTCTAAATTTTGTTGATTGCACCCCTGTTACTGTTTAACATGTTTTCTGTCTCCTGTATTTCTTGTAAATTGGTAGTTAGATCTGGATGCTTCGTTAGAGTAGTTTTTATTGTTTGGAAAAACAACTCCAAGAGATGTGTACTCCCTTCTGCATCACGTCAGAAGGTCCATACCGCCTCGTTGTTTCTCTTTTCGTGATGTTAGTGTTGATCAGTAGTTTGGAGGCTGTCAGCATAGCATGTTACAGTAGTCTCTTCACTTGTTTCCCCACTTGCCCTTGCTCCCACACTGTAAGAGATATTATTCATGGAGGGACTGAGCGGTGGGGTTGACTGGGCAGTTTTGCTGATCTTGCTGGGCTTAGCTGGCAATTTTTCTGGGCTCAGCTAAGACTCACTCACCAGTTGTCTAATCTAAGAAGGACTCTCCGGTGGGATGGCTCATCTTCTGTGTTTCACCCTGCAGCAGACTAGCCCCAGCATGTTCTCAGGACAGGGGTCTAAGGCTTACATATTTGAAATCATTTAACTAATTAAAAAGATCATTCTTTCCTAGCAAAGCAAATTCTTCATTAGACTTCCAATTAGTTTTCAGTATGAACATTCAATACAGACACAATATATGATAGAGCTGATGTTTCTGAAGCTCTGGCAATTAATTTTGTCTCTTATGTAACAGGATAAGGTTTATTAATAACATCTTCTAGTTCTTGTACTTAATACAGTTTTATAGACTTTCTGAAGTGATTAAAAGTCTTTATCATTTTGTTCTTGAGCTTGTCAGTTCAATCCACTAGAATTCTTTATTTCCTTTAATTTGTCTCATTGACTCTTTCACTTCCTGTACAATTCTTCTTGTCTTTCTTCTGACAGCCAGGCAGATTTGCAGACAGTCCTGTTTCAGCTGCGCCGACATATCTGTTCAGTTTATCCTTGGGAGATTCAGGAGAAACCTGTTGCAGTTAGTGTTTATCAGCTTTTGTGATCTTTACCTACTAGACATGACTTTTAGGATATCTAGGTAGGCATTGACGGAGTAGACAGATAATAAAAATAGAGGGATGGTGTCAGGTCTGAGCCCCTCTGCCAGGGACTAGACCCCCATAGACTCCAGGTATTTGATGGAGAAGACATGAGAAGTTGTGAATTTATAGGAGAGTCTTTATAGTAACCTAAGTAGCCATTGCTAACAAGGAGCCTTTAGACCAAACATTTCTTCAAAGCGAAGTCCCATACAGTAGTCATACTCTGGCTAGGTAACAATACATCTTTCCTACAAAGTAACAGAGGCCTCCAACATAGGAGCTATACAGGAGCCATCCTTAGAGCTACAGTCACGTGAAGCAGACTCCTTCAAGCTGTGCTAGCTACTTGCTGGTCAGTAACATACTTCAATACTAACTTAGACAAAAGAGGCTTCTTTCCAACTAGTGACCCCACTATTTTGGGTTATAGAAGGGCACTCTTGTGCAGTGTACAGACAGTAAGATAGCTGTGTCTTTCCTTTGGCACCTACGTATAGCAACTTAGTCTTGAACATCCTGATAGGCATTCCCATGCTCAGAGTGGCCTTGAACATCCAGTGCACTCTAGACAGGGCCCCCACACATGGCAAACTCAGGAGCAGGTAAATGGCATAGTCACTCTGGAATGATGCCTATATGAGATGAATATTTTTTCCTCAGTGTTAGAAGCAGCTCTGCCAAATCATTTCATTTCTTCAATAATATCCAGCATTTTGGATTTCTTGAAGTATACACACTATATCTACATATTTTTCCTTGACTTGACCAAATCTGATACCATATATTTTATTTATTGTCTTATACTCTTCAAAGTATTTAAAAACAGTGATGTGCTTAATAGCAAAACAAACAAAAAAAAACAACAAAAAAAAAACAAAACAAAAAAACCACCAAACAACAACTTGTGGCATACTTCAGTGTGCATTTTAACACTTGCTAATCCAAGTCAGTTCAGAGAATGTTAATTGTACACTCTAATGGTGGTCTGACATTGTGGAAAGTGTTCTATACACTTTCTCTTATTTAATCCTCACTGCAGCCTGATCAGGAAAGTATTGCTGTCTCCATAATAGAAGAAGGAGATTAAATAGGAGAGATGCAAACTCTGCTTTAAAAATGTTCCAGAGTCCACATTTTAAGCATGCGGCACGGTAGTGGACCCCTGGCAACCACTGGCGGCAGATGGTTTAGGTAGCTCCTTTTAAACAAAAGCTGGGCTGTGCTCAAGTTGAGAAGCCAGTGGCATAAACAGGAGCAAGCTCTGTGAGAAGTGCCAGAGATCTGGAAATGAAAGGACACTGTTCAATGGGCACTCACCATCCTGCACGGGCTCATCAGCCTTCTCCGCACATTCAGGCAGTAATTGCTATCATGGGGCATTGCCCGCTGGATAATGCGCAGCCAAAATACGATGTGCTCAGAAGTAAAATTAAAATTTTATATATGTACTTTATAAGTTTGACTGTTTCATAAATACCAGGCATTAAAGAGATTTAGATTGCATGAAGCAGTCTGGGAACAGGAGCGGTTTTATCAGATGGGTATCATAAAGCTCACTGCCTGCCAAAGCAACAGTACCAAAAAGGAATTAGGGACAGACTCCTCAGCGAAGCTTTCTATAATGCCAACTTGAACTTTTCTTTCTTTTTATCCCCCAACAAGGCATATTTGGGGAAATCTATGCATGTATCCTATTGTCTATAGAACTTGAAAAGATGAAAGTGGACCACTGCAGAAACCTCAGAATACTGTCTTAAGAATACTTCAAATAGTTCCAAAACACATCAGTATAAACATCTGCAATGTAAATTAAACATGCCAATTGGGTTGCCAGTGAAGGCAAAGTTTAATATTCCCACATGTCATTACGCAGTATCTAGGCTATGTTGACTGAGTAGGGTATGCACATTTGTACAGCATGGTATTTTTTTTCAAAATGTAAATCTAGTCTCTGGAGATATAGCAATAGCAAGACTGAATAAATTGTCTGAAAAGTAAAATTCACATTTCTTTTTTTTTTATTGCTAGTTTAAAAGATGAGGGGAGGGCAAGAGCAAGAAAGCTAATTCCTCTAGTAAATGGTATTTTTTCTTATTGAGGTAGGACCCCCAAATTCTTAATAAGCATAGATATGAAAGAAATGGCTTTTAATTTTGGTATTGATACTCCCTTACAGAGCTTTAAGAGGGCACATGGAAGCTTCATGTGCTCATTTATGTAATAAACTTTCTTTTTGACTGTGTTCTAGCTTAGCCCATTTTAAAGCTTCATGTTTTTAAGACAATTGATTGAATTCTATCTAAGATGTTCAAAACAAAATGAAGCAGTTTGATTTTACAACATCAAAAAAAGCCATACCTATATTATAAAAGAATTTTAGGGGACTTAGTCACTCATAGCATCCTTGCCCTTGTGGAAGTTGGTAGCAAGGCTAGAATAGTGGAAGCAGCTTCATTCTGGAATCTTTCTCCTACTTTATTCCATTTGGGATTGAGCTTCTGTGGTAGTAGCCATAAAGAACACTTTTAGGTGCAAAGTTATTTTGGTTAACCTAAAGGACAATTTTTATCCAGTCACTACTTCAGTTATTCAATAGATTTTGAACTCAAAATATTATTATTGAAAGCAGTAAGGGAAAATTTTCAAGTGTGTATGTCTTTTATATTGGTAATGTAACTAAGGTATCAGCCTCCAAATATTTTGACATTATGCAGAAGCCTTCAGGGTAAGGGTCAGTACTCTGAGTTTCTAGACTCCACTGCACTTTGTCAGCTGTACAGCTTTGGAAAAATAATTTTGGCTCTTTGTAACGCTGTTTCTTCACTTTCAAAATAAGAAAGTTTGGTTGGACCAGTTTTCCTGACCTTCTCCCCCTCCAGAGGACCTCATTTTAGCAGCTCTCCGGGGACTCCTAGTTAGGAACCTCCAATTAGCTTATGTAGTTAATTTGAGGACAAGAGTCCAATGCCTGCTAGAGGTTAGTCTGTGATCACAGAATTCCCAGTTTCCTTTCAACTCCAACAGTGATGGTTCTATGACCTACTTGGTGCCTATGCTTCCATTATCATCAACAACAATGAGTTGTGGGGTGCCTCTTATTTTACCATATTGGGCTCAGCAAGGAATCTTTTACCAATTTAAAAGTGTCCTCTTCAATCTGGCTGGAAGGTGGGTTAGACAGATAACACTGAGGAAACAAGGTGATGTGTGCTGGGTGGGAATGAGAACCCGAGGCCAGAGTGCTTAGGAAGCCGTTCGCAGAGGGGACCTGACAGAGGTCAACAAAAGAAGAGTGTGGACTTCGGGGGAGAGGAGTGATAGGTCTTCCCAGGTGTGATAAATGGAGTTGTCAGAACCGTGGGAGCCGAAATATTCAATGCCTGTCAGGGAATAATGAGTGGGTCAATATATGGCTGAAAAGAATATTATTATTTACTGAGTCTTTAATCCCAAATTGTGTATAGCAGCTTAGCTGTTATTTTAGCAAATGTGGTAGCTATTATTGCTATAGTTCGCCAGCCTGTGGTACATCAGACTATCCAACTGTTTACAATTACTTTTATTAACCCTAGGGAAATTATTGATGTTTCTCAAAATCTAACATTGACACAGTAGAACAATGGATAAATATTTATTGAATCCATATAGTGTGCAAAGTCTTTATGGGGCATAAAGTTGGACTGGAAAGGATTTTGCCCTAAGGGAGCAGACTAGTTGTTTTAAAATGCCTTCAAGGAAAAAAACCTACACAAAATAAAAAGCTAGATCACATAGCCTAGCACTTAAAAAAAATAAACTTTCAACTTTCAACTAACCTATACCTACAAAAATGGTTTTATTCATGCTCATGATGAGAATGATTCCCTTGACACACTGATGAGTCAAAACCTCTAGCTCTGGTCCAGGCCATCCATATATTTTTTTAAAAAAAGTTTTTTTAAATTGATGAGAGAGAGAGAGAGAGAGAGAGAGAGAGACTCATTTATTGTCCACTTATCTTTACATTCATTGGTTGATTCTTGTATGTGCCCTGACCAGGGATCGATCCCACAACCATGGCCTATTGGGACAATGATCTAACAGAGATACCCAGCCAAGTCACTTCTTACTCATATAAGTGCTAAGTCTATTTCCCTTATTTTTTCACTCTGCAGATCTCTACCTGGTGTCTCACAAGCATGCCAAACGTTAAGTTCTAATATAATTTAGAATCTGTCACCAACATACCATCTCTCTCCCAAAGAAAATCTAACAAAAGCAGAAACCACTTCTATCACAAAAAACAGCCACCAAAAAAACTCTAAACCAAACAAAACCAAACTTATCCTTTTTCTGGCGATTCCACCTTGGTGAATGGCACTACCTCCAATAACCTAGTCACCAGGTCAGAAACTTTGGGCCCAGGGAGAAGAGCATGATGAAATGGAGGATTGTATACATGAAGGGGTAGAGATGAAGGACATTATGAGTCCAAGTGATGTATCTGTTTTAATTGTATTTCAAGAGTACCTGATACTAATTGTCCAATCAATGTTTGTTACATTAAGTAGAAATTTGTCCAAGAGTAGAAACAATTGCTTTATCAAAAGAGAGGAATAAATTAATACTTATCATTCTGCTTTTTCTGGATAGCATAAAGTTTGGCCTATAGATTCTTGAGCTGGTACTATTAGAACTTTGATTCAGTTTCAAGGGCTGAATAGACTTCTGGGACTCCTGCTTCAAAATCTAACCAGCATTTGTAATCTGACTTCTGAAGAAAATTGAATTCAACATTTTAAGCAGCCAATTTACAAAGATACATTTGAAACACAACTTGTTTGTAAATTGGGGATTCTCTGTAATCTATGTGATAAATGCTAAGTGAGTATTTCAGACGCGGGACACTAGGAGTGTACTAAAGAGGCCTACCCTCAGCGTGGAGGAGGTAGGTGAGGGAACTTTTCAAGGCGGAAGATTTATACAAAACATTTAAGGCCCTGACCAGTTTGGCTCAGTGGATAGAGTGTCAGCCTGCGGACTGAAAGGTCCCAAGTTCAATTCCTGTCAAGGGCATGTACCTGGGTTGTGGGCACATCCCCAGTGGGAGGTGTGTAGGAGGCAGCTGATTAATGTTTCTCTCTCATCGATGTTTCTAACTCTCTATTCCTCTCTGTAAAAATTCAATAAAATATATTTAAAATAACATTTAAGAGTGGGCAAGAGTTTGGAAAGGCAGAGTATAGGAAGAAGTGCATTCTAGATGAGAGGAGAATTATGAATAGAAACAAGAATTAACAAACAGTACAGGAATGTAGTGAGTAAGTGCCTAGGTTGTGTGGAGAAGTATCAGAGATATGTAGAGAGCATGTCACTGAATGAGCAGAATTTTAGGAAGATTAATCTTGCTATCTGTGGCATGATGTGGAGTTGAGAAAAACTGGAAATGGGAAGATTAACTAAGAGTCTATTTCAGGCCTGACCGGTTTGGCTCAGTGGATAGAGATTGGCCTGCGGACTCAGGGGTCCTAGGTTCGATTCTGATCAAGGGCATGTACCTTGGTTGCAGGCACATCCCCAGTAAGGGATGTGCAGGAGGCAGCTGATCGATGTTTCTCCTCGATGTTTCTAACTCTCTATCCCTCTCCCTTCCTCTCTGTAAAAAAATCAATAAAATATATTAAAAAAGAGTCTATTTCATAAATTCTGGAATGAGATAATGGCTTAAACCAGAATGGTAGTGGAAATATAAAGACTATGGAAAAAGGTTATAGGAAATGAGTGATATTATTTCACAGAGCAGAAACTATAGTCTAGGCCTTCTAATTTGTAACATAAACTACAATGAGATATTATCTAAAGTACATCATTGTAAGGTTTTGTATTATTTTTCTTTTTCTTTTTCGAAAATTATTTATTTATTTATTTATTTATTTATTTATTTATTTATTTTTAATTGCTTAAAGTATTACAATAAGTGATAGATAGGTCTCCATTTTTTTCCCCTTGCCCTTCCCCTCCTCCTCCCTAACTCCCAGTTTCTTGTGTCCATTGATTATGCTCCTATGCATGCATATAAGTCTTTCAGTTGATCTCTTAATTCCTCCCCAACCCTCCCCAGTCTTCCAGCTGTAGGATGACAGTCTGTTCAAAGCTGTTCTGTCTCTGTATTTTTTTATGTTTATCATTTTATAATGGTCTTTATTATCCATAAATAAGTGAGATCATGTAGTATTTTTCTTTTATTGACTGGCTTATTTCACTTAGTATAATGCTCTCCAGCTCCATCCATGCTGATGCAAATGGTAAGAATTCCTTCTTTTTTACAGCAGCATAGTATTCCATTGTGTAGATGTACCACAGTTTTCTAATCCATTCATCTGCTGATGGGCTGTATTATTTTTCTTGAAGGTAGTTTTTGTGTATGTAAAAATCATATTAAATAAAATATATTTATACCGATAGAATCACCAATTGAATTTTTTTGTTATTAAAAGGGCACACTTCCGCTTCTAGAAAAATTGTGGTTTAAATAACTTGAAAAACTCCCTCATTACAAAACACTTGGTAATCAAGGTAGACTAAAATGTCCCCCAACGCCGGAAGTGAAAAGTGGATTGAAAAGCAGAACAGTGCCGCGGTAGAGGATGAATTGCTGCCCCTGGAAAGTGTCTTGGTCTTGTGAACTTGGCGTCTGGGGTTTATTACCCCCTGCAAGAACACAAGAGGCCTGGGCCAGTGCCAGGTAGGACACCTCCATAATGCTGGAAGCCCTGAAAGACTGTGCCATCACAGAAAAGGCAAGCTAGCAAAAACCTGCCTACCAGCACAGGGAGGCAACCAGGATCTTGATGTTTTTCACCGGTGCTCTGGGTGGACCAAAACAGTATTCACTAAAGTTCTTAACTAGGAGCCCTCATATGGATTTGTCATTTGAATTTATACCATCTGTAGGGGTCTAGGAACTCTCCCACACTGATAAATCAACAATAACAAAGAAATGGTCTATGCTAGGCTGGAGTGCTTGGTAGAAGCAAGTGCAAAACCTTTCTGAAGGAATATACACTTAACCTGAGTTGCACATAATTTCCACAGAAAAAGCTGCACAGGTTAAAATGAGGAAATATACAAGGAAATAACCTACTAGGAATGAAGGTCAGAATTTCAATTAATGGAAGCAGTTGTTTAAATATTAACAAATATCTGATTTATGCAACTGTAGACTTCAAGGAAGAAATTGAGGACATAAGAAAAGGACAAATTACTTCCCTGGCTGGTGTTGCTCAGTGTTTAGAGTATTGGTCCATGCGCCAAAGGGTCACGGGTTCGATTCCCAGTCAAGGGCATGTATCTGGTTGCAGGTTTGATCCCAGGTATGGGAGGCAACCAATTGATGTGTATCTCTCACATCGATGTTTCTTTCTCTCCCTCCGTCGTTTCCTCCCTCCCTCCCTCCCTCCCTTCCTCCCATGCTTTCTAAAGAAGCAATGGAAAAAATATACTTGGGTGAAGATTAACAACAACAAAAAATTAACTTAAAAAAAGTGAAATTCTTTAATTCTGTGTTTGACTTTGAGGGCAGAGAAGAGGCTAAGGGAAGTTGTTTTGCAGTGTGCTCTAAAATTTCCAAGAGAATTCCAAGATACGTCTTATCCTGAGAAATTCTTCTGGAAAAAAGATGGGTTAAGAAAACTTAACATTAGTTTGTTAAAAAACTGTAGCAATCTGCATACTCTTCTCCTTTATGGAAATTCATAATTCATAGGAACATATTAATAGCTTTGAAAAGTTCTGCAGTAAAGAAACTTGTTTAGCTTTGATTAATCAGTGTTTTCCAAATTAATTGATCCCCATAACACTCTGAACAGTACATATTATCATCCTGAAGGAACTAGAGCGCTGGGGACAAAGCTTTGGAAACACTAGAATTACCCGCATCTAATGGCATTTGTTAGGCCTCATTGTCTTTGCCACTTCTGCCATAGAGGCCCATTTTATCTCTCTGGATCTTTCTTCTTTCTTGGCCTTCATGACTTCGCTTATTTGGATCTTTCTCCTACCTCCTCTCTGTGTCCCAACCTAACCAGAGTATTCACCAAGGTTCAGGCCTCAGCTTACAGTCCTCCCTCCCTCCCATCTCTCCCTCCCTCTCATCTCTCCCTCTCTCTCATCTCTCCATCCCTCCCATCTATCCCTCCTTCCCATCTCTCCCTCCTTCCCATCTCTCCCTCCCTTCCCTCCCTCCCTCCTTCCTTCCCTCCCTCTTTCCTTCCTTCCTTCCTTCCTTCCTTCCTTCCTTCCTTCCTTCCTTCCTTCCTTCCTTCCTTCCTTCCTTCCATTCTTCCTTTCTTCCTACCTTCCTTCGTTTCTTTCCCATTCTCTCTAATTCTCTTCCTTTGGTATCACATTCCATCTCCTGGTTTCAATCATCACCCATATATGGATTTAAAAAAAAATCAATCCTACTATCCCTTCTAGCTCTAGGCATCTCAAAATACCTCCAGAGTACTTTCACTTGTATATTCTGCTGCCACCTGAACATCATGTCTACACTTCTCTTCCTACAACATGCACCCACTTCTGTGTATAAACACAAACAGTAACCAGATAAAGTCCATTAAGTTAGAGAAAACCATATTCTTTTTTTAAAAGTGATTTTAAAAAATATATTTTATTGATTTTTTACAGAGACGAAGGGAGAGGGATAGAGAGTTAGAAACATCCATGACAGAGAAACATTGATCAGCTGCCTCTTGCACACCCCCTACTGGAGAGGTGCCCACAACCAAAGTATGTGCCCTTGACCGGAATCAAACCCGGGACCTTTCAGTCCACAGGCTGATGCTCTATCCACTGAGCCAAACCGGTCAGGGCAAGAAAACAATATTCTAGCAACAATAAAGGTGATTAAATACTCAGGAATAAGCTTAATAAGAAATGTGTAAAATCTAGATGAGAAAAATTCAAAATACTCCTGAAAGCCAAAAAATGGAGATTTGAACAAATACAAAGACATCTTCTATTCTTGGATAGGATGAGTCAACATTGTAAAGATGTCAGTGCTCCTTAAATTGATTTATAGATTTAATGCCAATCCTGTAAAAATACCAGCAAGCTTTTTTCATGGAGCTGTACCAGTTGATATTAAAGTTTACGTAGAAAAGTAAACATGCAAGAATAGTCAGGATAGCATTCAAAATTTTAAGAAAAGATATTGAAGAAGATAAACTACTTCACGTAAAAAGGAAGGAGAATTTAAGAAAATAAACATCTGCTCATTTGTGCTTAAGAAATGCAGGAAGGATAAAGCAGAAAGAAGGGATTGGTCACCTACAGGGAGTGGATGGGAATGAATAGAAAGACTGTGCAGTGGAAATGAGGGAGGAGTCACACGTCTCTGTGTATGTCTTTCTCTATTGTTTTGACTCTGAGGACCATGATAATGTTTTACATGCTTCTCACCCTGCCCCCCAAATGAATAAATAAATTCAGCCAGGACTTGGCAGGAACCTCAAATGGAACATGAAGGGTAATACATGAAGTATGTTAAATTAATAACATAATTGCATGAAGTGGGGAGGGAAGAAAAGAGCTAATCTAACTCACTTTGGAAAATAACTTATTGACTATACATTGTAAAGCCAAAAATCCTGCATAGAAATACTGTACTCTATTTAGTAAATTTGTTTCTCATGGGGATATGGATTGACAATTTTGTAACTTCTTTGTGGATATGCTGTGATTGAACAAATAAGAAAATATATTGTGGGGAGAATCCAAGATGGCGGCATAAGGTAAACACCGTAAATGCAGCCGTGAACAACTATTTCAGAATATCCACGAAAAGAAAACACGGACACCACTCACACCCACAGGAAGGCTGGCTGAGTGAAAATTCTACAACTAGAAAGAGTCTGAGACTCAGAGGAGTGGCGGAAGCAAAGTACAGAGGTATGGAGGCACGCGCACAGGGCTCAGGGAGAGGGCTGGCGCCAGAGGACGCTGTTCTTTTTCAAACCGGAGGGTACCAAAAGCTCCTGGTAGCTCTGAACTCCAGTTCCAGGTGAGTTTCTGAGGACCCAGATGCACGCACACCCGGAGAAGGGGAACTGACTGGCACCGGGAGGAAATCCAAAGCTGGTTTCTCTCAGCGTTGCTTGCAGCAATTACCGCGGTACACAGAGACCCAGTGTCTCTTAGAGCAGGGCTGAGAAGCAGCCATAGCTACTTGCTCCACCCTGCCCTGCAAACTCCCCGAGGCCCTGCCCCTCCCAAGCTGCATCAGAGGCTTTTGCATATAAAAGGCTGAGTAGCCTAAGGCAAAGGCTAACTCAACACCTCCTTAAAGATACAGGAGCCAGCCCTCACCCAGTGGCCAGAGTGGGACCATCCTAAATAAAA
>PVJC01049487.1:0-12161 GCA_004026665.1 Murina feae | reverse complement strand
TCCCCAAGTTCTGCACCCCCATAGTAATAATGATCCCTGCAAGCAGTGCTGCGAGAAAGCCACCCTTGCTTTCCGACCCGCTGCCAGACAGTCCAGTTTCTCCCTGTACGAGTCTGAGTCCCCAGAGTCTCGCCGTAAATGAGTTCAGTGCAGTCAGCAGCTTGTATCTCCCTTCCAATTGAAAAATACTGCGCACTCAGTTGGAGCCCATTTCTTGTGCCTCTGTATCTCTGCTCTTGGTGCCTCTGCACCTCCTACCCAGTCTCAATTGCTTTTGTCTTCACTTCTAGGTATAGAACTTCTACTCAGCCAGCTTTCCTGTGGTTCTGGATGATAGCCGTTTTGTCTTTTAGTTGTAGTTTTAATGTGGTTGTGGGCGGCGGCACATACAGGTATATACCTTATGCCACCATCTTGATTCTCTCATGATGTAATTTGTTAAAATATGAAAACGCTTTTAATAATAGAACAAAAATAAGGTTTATGTTCAATTTGGGATTGGAAAGTAAGGTGGGAGAGAAGACAAGGAATTTATTTATCCTTTGTACGTTTACCAGGCTATAGCACAGTTGATGAAATGGTGAAATGCCACACTGCTTCTTGTCAGTGCAATATTGCTTTAATGTAAAACTCATGCTCAATTGCCATTTTCCCACTGAAGGTTTTAATGAGCCGATGGATTCTGAAAACTGTACTGGCAGCTAAAGTCTAACAAAGTGATGGTGTTAACAACAGTGAAGATCTCTCTTTTTATTTATTTATTTTACCAGAAATAGGTATGTTAGAGTCGATGGGAGAGGAAGGGAATGTTCCTTAAAATTATTTAGTAACAGAAGTGAATGCCACATGATTATTACCCTTGTCTTAGGGAAATATGCATGATAGTGTATTCATTATTGATTCTTTCTCTGTAGGACTCCTGCTTTGGCTCATTGCTCATTTTAAATGGCTCAGTAAGTCACAAGAGTTGTCAGTGCTTCCTCACTTAGCTTTATATCATTTGTTTACAGCATCTGCTCAACAATAGCCTGCTTTATGGATGAGCTCCAATAGATTGTGAGAACTTACTTAATACATAACACAGGTGTATATTAAATCTGTTATACATATGTCATGATCATCATGAAATTGTTTGTAGACAACTGTAGATAGCTGTGCGTTATTTTATTCTGAATCACAAAGGCTTAGCATTGTCCCTGGAACATAATATGCACTCTATGAGTGCTTTTTGAAGAGAGAGGTGTGTAAATGAGTAAATAAAATTAAAATAAATAAATAAAAAGCTCATCTGATTTTCATATAAAACTCTGCCCATTGGCATACACGGTTATTTTCTGCCTGGTATTCTAAATAACTCCTCCTTTGCCCATCTAAAACCTTTCCCTTCAAGGACTAGCCTCATTCTCATATTCTCCATAAGCTGTACTTGAGAACTTCATCAGATGTTATTCTATCCCTTCACTAATTAGTTGGGATGTGCAATAAGTTAGTTAGAGAAAGAAGATAAATAAATGGTGTATTAATTAATCATGTATACGTAGATAGATAAGGTCAATATAATACCAGGTATATACTGTATTCCTCTCCTTAAAAAATGCAACATTAATGTCTAGATTCAGGTTCTGTGCCTCAAACAAATAAATCACCACTCACCATGGGTAGACATCCCTTCCGAAGCACTGTGTGTGTGCAGGCTCTCATGATGCACATCTGTTTGAGATATAAACTTTTAGAGTTAAAACTCCATTTTAAAATTTCAATTTTAGAAGGATCTTTATTTCAATTAACTATTTTCCTATATAAAATACACTTGAAAGGGGATAAATAATGAGCAAAAGGAAATTAGCGTTTTATCACTCAATCCATATCATCTAACAGTTTGATGTACTGATGCCCTTTTCCCCCCCTCAGGCTGACATGGGAATCACAGCAATCAGTTGTCGCAAGAACAAAATGGAAGATATAAAGAAGTCTTATCAAGATAAATAAATTTCTTATTTTTAAATAAATTGGAGCAATTTTTACTTCTCTCACTGTTTCCAAAAACGGTTATGCTCAAATCCTGTATTCACTCCATCTCAGACTTCTCAACTTTGATAAAGCTGAAATATGCTGTTTAAATGAACACAAGACATCTTCAGTGGAAGAGTAAACACTCATGCAACATTCGTTTATGTACCCCCTCAACCCACACACAGGGAGGGGCAGGTGTCGGAGGGGAAGCATTTACGCCCCGCCCCGCCCCGCCCCGCCCCGCCCCGCCCCGCCCCGCCCCGCCCCGCGCACCTGTGGGCCGAGCCCTGCGCCCCCTCCCCTGGCCAGGCCCCTCGCTGGGCGCCCGGCTTCAGGACGCTGCGTGGGGGGGAGGGTGGCGCGGCCCCTGCAATAATTGGTGCTTGTTTGGAAGGTGGCAGAGACAGAGGAGACCTGGACAAGCCAGGGACGAGCAGGCACCTGCAACCGGGGCCCAAGTGTTTCTCCTCCCAGCATTCCCTGGCCTCCCGGAGAACCCGTGAGATCCAGCAGGATCCCGCGAGATTTGAGACCCGGCCTCCTCCCGCGCGGGTGGGCATGGCTTCGGCCGTGCCTTCCGAGACCGGATCCCTCTGTTTTGTAAGCTATCCAGACGCTCAGTGCTTCCTAGCCTTCCTGCATCAGGACCCCCTTCCTCCCCACGGAGCGCTGCGTGTGGGCTCGGCTGCACCCGATTCCCTTCCCTGGAAACCCCACACCGCACCGCACACACTGAGACTGCACCCCTGCCTGGTCATAGGGCTTCCCCATGGAGTCGCAAAAAAGAAAGGAGCGGGTGAGGGCGTGAGGAGAGCGAGGGGAATGAGGAACAGGAGCGGGAACACTGAGGAGCAGGATAAAGAAAGGTGTGAGCCTCCACTCTCCAGCCCCCAAAGGCCGAGGAATCAGAATGGTGTTGCTGCGTGATCACGGGCCGGGCTGGCAGCTCTAGGCCTGGGTCTAAGCATCCTCCTCCATTTGAAGGCAAAGGGCTCCCGGTGATGTTGGCACTCGCGCTGACGTCTCTGAAGATGGTCAGGTAGCAAAGTCATTAATGAAGGTGTAATTGAAGTCCAGGGATTCTAGTGAGTGGCATTCCGGGCAGCGGCAGGTACCCTTAATGTTTCCATTGGTAAATAAAGTCAACCATTCAGAAGTATAGGCAGGCCCTAAAGTAAAATCGTAGCTGGAATGATTTCCACAACGATTGCACTATAGAAAGTTGCCAGTTTAAAAATACTCACTTAATGAGCCGAGTTAAAAGAGGAATCGTTATTGAGGCTTTCATGAGATCACAACTAAGGTGCTGAAGATTTCCAAAAAGATGTTTTAAGTAACCATGTGCATTTGACTTAAATTATTGGTTGAGAAATCACAAAAGCACACCTTCATGAGCAATGAGATCATAGATGTCTCCTAAACTTCTTCCATCTCTAACTCTTCCCTTAAGATTCACCCCCATCTCCATCATTTCACATTGCATTTATGATTGTGACTCATCTTCCTTTTAGTTTCTTGTTTAGCTTTCAGGCAATGGTTTACATATTTTTAGTTATGTGTATATGTGTATATATGATCATAGGGATGCGGGAGTGAGGTAAGATATAGCTTTTCCTGTTATATAGACCCTGTAGTCGTTAAGAGGAAGAAAAACAATATGGGATAAAAGAGAGGCTTTCTTATGTAACTTTAGAATGAGAGAATTAAAGCCCACAGGACTAATACATTTGCTCTTGAAAATCCTGGAGTGTCCATCCTTCATTACACAATAACCACTGTCATGATTCTAGAACCTCTGACATTTTGCTTTGCTTTTCCACGTGTGGATGAAAGGGGCCACATGCTGACCTGACAAGCTCAGGGAAGGCCTGCATGGCAGTCTTGCAAACCCAGAGACCTAAGGTAACCACAGCAGATGGTCTAAAATTAAACTTTAACTAAAAGCATGGTTAATGGTGTGTAGTTGAGTCCTAGGCTAGTATCTTCACTGACAAGGTCAGCCTTTACCTTAACTGAGCCTGTCTGTCTTTTTGCTTCTATGATAGCATATCCTTGAAATGTCTGAGTAACTTGTAACTTCCATTTTTCGGGACCCCTCAGAGCATAACCTAATGTGCCTGGGTGCCAGGACAGATACCACAAATTCCTTCATTGTTATTGTTATCGTGTTAGTAGTTGACTGTTAACTATTCTGCACCCACCTGAGTACGGTATGTGTCATTTTACTGTTTATTCAATCCCTGGGGTTTCCCCACTTTGCTTTAGCTTGCTTCTCTAATATATCACCAGTGGATTTCATGTAACCCACTGACGTCCCCTTCTTTGATTGCAGTGTATAAAAGTAGATGGGAAACGGCCATTCTCTGGAGCATTATCCCAATCCATTGAGATACTGCTTCCCGGCAAATGTCTATAGTATGGCTCAAATAAACTCACAAAAATTCTTTACAGGTTTGAATGTTTTTACATTAACACAAGCCTGGTATTAGCTGAGACTATAGGTGATGGAATACTAAGATGCCCTTTTAAGGAAGGAAGTGGAAAAAGAGGGATAGAAAAAAAGTCCCATCCTTCTAAAGATAGAGGAAACCTTCAGAAGTTATTCTCAGAAGAGACCTTTGGAGCAGTTGATGAATAATTACATTAAATTTATTATGCTTTGTAACAGAGTACATGGACTGAATGTAAGTTGCGGGTAGGCCATGATAGCCTGTTTTCTTCAGGCAGGTATAAAAGCAGTTTTTAAAGGAAATGCCTGATCTGTGCAGAGTAGCAATTCAGTTGAGCCATTGTAAAACTGGCTATGCTTTTATACAGGTGGATGGTCCAGTAGACAATCATTGGCTGACTCTGCAGGGCAGCTCTTCTGGGCCCACTTACCAGGCTCAGAGTTTCAAATGAAGATGCAGAGATTACATCGTGCTGTGCAAGTAGGTTGCTTCAGCTAAATGTTTCCCCTGGGCTTGGTGTAGCATTGGTCTTTATGACTTTCTAAAGAATCATAGCTCCATCACAATGAACCATTTGGAAAAAAAAAAAAGCTATTTTCCTTGTATACACAGAAATAATCCACAGTTTATATTTGTCATAATAATTCTGCTTAGCTTCCCATTAGAGTTTAATAAGGACTTCTGAAGTTTACAGCAAGGTAGCCTACAAGTGGAAAAGTAAATAGGTTTTTTTCCTGCTTTTGCTAAATATTTATATCAGTGAAGGAAGATGGGAGTGGTAGTTAAGTCCCTAATATCCTTTAAATCAATTCATATAGAAGATTTTACATTCTCCTTTAAGGACTAAATGACTCAGATCTTGAGAGTAAAACAGCAGCTTGAGAAAGAATTTAGATGTTGATTAATAAGGAAGCTGCCTGAAATGGATAACAAATTTTATTTGGAAGTCAGTTTTATCTTTATCTTTTAGAACTAATTGCCAAATGTCTTGCTAGAAATATAGAGAGATGCTAGTTACAGTGAATTTACATCCCATCTCTTAAGGTAATTTAAACTAAAGTAGTAGATAAAATAGATGGACTTTTTCTGTTAGAATGCAGGTAGAAGGAAAGAAAAAAAGAACAGGTAAAGGTGTAAAGCAACAGAAATAAATCAAATGTCCTACCTAATTAGTACCAGTAACTAATTGAAAATTGAACCAGTGCTAGAATATATTAAATCCAGCACCTTTTTTTATATACCAGTAAAACAGTATAATAAAACTAACTCTTGAAATGGTTAATAATTAGAAATTTAATGACACACAGTACTTAAAATATCTGCATTATGAAAAATCATTTTATAATCATTGACAAGGATTGAAAGATGTTTGTTTCTAAATATTAATATTATTTAGTTCAGATAATAAATGGTATATTATTACCATTTTTATTATAAAAGTTGTTCTGTAACAAGTGAAGTAACTCTGTGAGGTATGTGTTCTCTTTTTTTATCCCTCTGAAACAGAAATTGTAAAATAGTTAAAAATGGAATAGAAACCAACACATATAGAAATTTATATGTTTTTATAAAATACGGTTTATTACAGAGTCTTTTGAGCAGTCACAGAAGTGGTGACTTACACAATGATTTTTATTGTTTATTTTTCATAGTTTTATTTGCTAAATATCTTCCATACTTCCCTTTAGCGATATCATGCATGTAAAAAATAATTCTAATTTATGTGACATATATCAGGTGTACCAGTTGATAACACAGATTTTTTTCAATAGGTGGAATTACACATATGTTGATACAGATGCAATTTGATATATATGCTATTTTGTTGTATTGACAGCAAGCTTCAAAACTTCATATGCCTAATTTTCTGAAGGTTTAACATCATAGATATTTTTATGCTTAAAAATGTCAAATTTTGTGCCAAAAAAAGAGCATTTGCAGGAAGTTTTAATTCATTTATTTTGAAGAAAAGTGCTGCTGAAAGTTATCGTATACTTCAAAAAGCTTATGGTGAACATGCTCCATCTCAAGATACTTGTGAACACTGGTTTAAACACTTCAAAAGTGATGATTTGGATGTGAAAGACAAAGAGCGTCCAGGTCAACTTAAAAAGTTTGAAGAGCAATAATTACAAGCATTATTGGGTGAAAATATGTGTCAAACTCAAAAAACAAATTGCAGAAAGATGAAATGTTGCTCAGCAATCAATTTATGATCTTTTACAAGCAATGGGAAGTATTTTAAAGGAAGGAAAATGGGTGTCACATCATTTGAACTAAAGACAAATGGAAAACCAAAAAGTCATCAGTAAAATGTTGCTTCAACAGCATGAAGAAGTCTTTTTTTACATTAAATTGTGACTGGCGATGAAAAATGGATTTATTTTGAGAATCCCAAATGCATAAATCATGGGTTGATCCAGGTCACCCATCAACATTGACTGCAGGACCAAATCGCTTCAGAAAGATAAGGAAGGTGTGGTGTATTATGAACTTCTTAAAGCAGGTGAAACCGATAATACTGATAGCTGCCAACAACAAGTTATTAATTTGAACCACACTTTGATCATAAAACGACCAGAATGTGCCAGAAGACACAGCAAAATAATTTTGCTTCATGATGACACACCATCACACACTTCAGAACCAGTTAGAGACATGTTAAAAGATCTTGCCTGGGAAGTATTAAGCCACCGGCTGTATTCCCCAGACCTTGCTCCTTCAGATTTCCACTTGTTCGGATCGATGGCACAGGCACTTCCTGAGCAGCACTTCAGAACATACAAAGAAGTGGAAAATTGGGTCTCTGAACAAAACAAGACAATAAAAGTTCTATTGGGACGGTATCCACAAATTATCTGAAAGTGGGGGAAATATGTAGCTAGCACTGGACATTACTTTGAATAAAGCACTTTTGGTGTTTCTCTTGAAATTATTGTGTTTCCTGTGATTACAAAATCCGCATTATTAACTGGAACACCTGGTAAAACTATTGGTTTTTATTGTTAACGTTGTTACAATAATAATTTTTTTTTGGTGTTTGCAAATGTGAATTGATATTTGCTGTTCTCTCTTTGTTGTGGTTGTGCTGGAGGAATTTTGTGTATGTGAGATTTGTAATACCCATAAGCATGAAAATGTTTTGTTTTTACTCTCCTCTCTCCGGTCATCAGAGAAAATAAGAAGGCTTTTACTTATGCCAGTAGCAAACTAACAAGAATATTTAAAAAAAATAATTAGAAAGGCTGAATCAATAATAAAATAAAAACAAAATTTAAAAAATACATTTCACATTGGAGTAATCAATGTAAATACAAGAAAAGTTAGTTTCCTGGAGAGGTTTGATTAGTAAAATCTTCACAGGATGTTTAGGATGGATAAGATCTATTTGCTAAGTTTCACTTAACCCATGGTTTTTCAGAAACACAAACCCAAATTTTAATAACTTCCCAAATTTATTACCTTTTTTCTTACCAGTTTTGAAGTTTCATGTGAAATAATATATTTGAAATATATGATTATTTTCCTTGTTCTCAAAAATTACTAAAATTGTTGCCTTAACTTATTCAACCCAATTTGATAAAATTTCTGATGTTTAAAATAGGGATAATGTTATTTATATCAAGGCATTGTTATTAAAATTTAATAAGAAATCAGAAATGACATTACCAAAATGACAGGAAGCTCCAAACACTCATTCCCCCACAGAAATACTGAAAAACAAGCAGAAAGTACCATAACCGATTCTGTCAGTACTCTGGAAAATGATCAGAGATATAAGCAACCAAGCAAATGCTGAACAAGAAAAGGCAACAAAAAATACGAAAGCTTTGAGGCACTAATGTCTCATTACTCTGCAAACTTGGTTGTGATCATGCAGACAGAAACCAGTGGGAGCAGAGTAGACCCTATTCATGAATTATTGTGTCATTTTATGTTATCTGCAAGCTACTTGAAGAACTGATGCCAGGTACTCATCTCTTTTTCACCTAAGGTCAAAAGAGTGGTGGGTATTGTTCGGAAACAATAAAGGTAAAGTTAAAAAACTACCTCTAGGCACTAGGGGCAAAATATAACAGTTGAAATATAAAGTAGACTATCCAAACATAATAGGAAAAGTTGGAAAGATAACTTTTTTTCCCAGAAAAGAGAAATTAGGTCATTTGAAGTGCTCAGGTATACTAGAGAATTTAGAAAACCATGTGCATTCCCAGAATGCATTTGCCCCCAGAACACCTGAGAGCACTGGAAGCTATGCCTCTGCCTGATCTCTAGAGTCAGTGCTGGCAAGAAGTATAAAATATCTGAAAGGAATATTTATTAGCGAGACTCAACAGAAGATATGAATAGGTAGAAGAATGAATCAGTGAACACAAAGACAACTCAGTTGAAATCAATAGGTTTGAGTTGCAAAGGAAAACAAGAATGAAGTGAACAGTGTCTAAGGAATATTTAAGACATTTCCAGATAAATAAAAGTGGAATTTGTTACTAGTGGACCTTTAAGAAATGACTTTTTAAAAAAAAGTACTTCAATTTGGAATGAAAGGACACTAAACATATCTTTATTCTGGGAAAGGTGATTGCATAGGCAAATATAAAAGCACTATCACATGTTTTTACTTTGCAACTCCACTTTTATTTTCTGTATGATTTAAAAGGATTTAGATGAGAGTCAAAACAAAACACTGTAAATAAATAACTAAACAAATAAATAAAATGTAACAGAGAAAATGAGAAGCAAAATGACATGACATATTAAACACAAATAGCAAAATAGTCAAAATCAGTCTTGTCAGTTATTATTTTTTATATAAATGGATTACATGCTCCAATCAGAAGGCAGATGATCAGAACACATTTCTAAAAGATACAATTATATTCTATCTACAAAAGAATCACTTTAGATCTAAGTATATAAATAGATTCAAAGTGAAATTATAGAGAAAAATATTCCATGACAATAGCAGTAAAAAGAGTTGAGGTGTCTATAATAAAATCAGACAAAGTACACAAAATCTAAGTCCTCTACCAAAAATAAAGGACAGTAAAATAGATACTTTATCATTTTTTTGTGTGTGTGTGTGTGCTTACTTTGAGTTTACTTTGTGCTTATTTTCCTCTAGTTCCTTAGAGAATACAGTTAGGTTAACAATTTCAGATATTCTTTATTTTAGTGTAGTATTTACGATTTTCCTTCTGAGCACTAATTTCAATGCATTACATAAGTTTGTTTTCATGTTATTCCTCTCTTCTAATTTGCTTTTAGATTTCTTCTTTGACCCATTGATTTCTTACCAGTGTGTTATTTTACTAATATTTATTAATTTTCCACTTTTTTTTCTGATATTAATTCTAGCTTCAGTTACTTGAGAAGATTGTGTCCCAAAAAATTTTATACATACCTTTGAATAATTATAAATGCAGTGTTTATCAAAATTCATTTCATTTTCAAAATTGAGCTATCAGCTGTTAAAGTGTATATATGTGTTTGGGACATTATCAATCTATATATATAAAAGCCTCAGTGACCTTACAATCGATTGACTGAATGACTGGTAGCTATGACACACAGTGACCACCAGGGGGCAAGCGCTCAATGTAGGAGCTTCCCCCTGATGGTCAGTGCATTCCCACAGCCAACCTCCCATGGCTGGCCAACCTCCCACATTCCATCCCTCCAGCTGGCCAACCTCCTGCGGTCCCTCCCATGAGCTGGCTGGCCCCGATGGCCCCAATCGGCCCTGATTGCTGGCCAGGCCAAGGTACCCCACCCATGCATGAATTTGTGCATTGGCCCTCTAGTATATATCCTATATAATAAAAGCATAATATGCTAAGTGTCCAGTTGACTGGTCAGCCCATTCAACCAATCAAAGCGTAATATGCTAATGATACACTAAGGCCACTCAACTGCTCGCTATGACATGCACTGACCATCAGGGGAAGATGCTCTGACCAGTAGGTTAGATTGCTGCTAGGGTCTGGCTGATTGGGACTGAGTGATATGGGTCAGACATACCCTGGAGCCTTCCCACAGTCCCTCCTCAGCTGGCCAACCTCCTGTGTCCCTCCCTCCCTGGCTTTGATAGTGCACCAATGGGGTCCCTTGGCCTGGCCTGTGCCTTCTCGCAATCCAGGACCCTGTAGGGGATGTCGGAGAGTGGGTTTTTGCCCAATCCCGGAGGCCAGACTGAGGGACCCCACTGGTGCAAGAATTCGTGCAATGGGCCTCTAGTATAATTATAAACATACACACCAATAATACCCAAAAAATATATAAAGCAGACACAATTATAGTAGAGACATCAATATCCACTGTCAATAAAGAATAGAATAACCATAAGATCAATAAAAAAATTGAGGACTTTAACATTACAAGTCAACTAAACCTAACAGATTATAAAGAGAACACTATCCCCAACAACAGCAGAATACACATTCTTCTCAAGTACAAATATAACAGTTTCCAGGATAGACCATATATTAGGCTGCAAAAAAACTCTCTTTAATTTTAAAAGTTTTAAATCATGCAAAATATCTTTTCCAACAACATTTAACCAAAGCTGGGATTAATATCAGAAAAAAAGGGGGGAAATTCATAAATATTAGTAAAACAACACACCCTTAAGAAATAAATAGGTCAAAGAAGAAATTTCAAAGGAAATTAGAAAACAGGGATGAGATAAAAACAAATATATCAAATTTATGTAGTGCATTGAAATCAGTGCTCAGAAGGAAAAGTATAGTAGTAAATACTACATTAAAAAAAAGAAGAAATATCTCAAGTCAATAACCTAACTCTATTCTATAAGGAACTGGAGGAAAATAAGTACAAAGTAAACCCAAAGTAAGTACACACACTCAAAAAAGATAAAGATTAGAGGTTAAACAAGGAATATAAAAATAATAGAAAGAATCACCAAAAAAGTTGTTTTCTTGAAAAGATAAATAAAATTGGCAAGACTTTAGTTGAAAGAAAAAAAGCGAAGACTTAAATACAAATATCAGAAATAAGGGTTGGGGCATGCTACTGACATAATAGAAACAAAAAAAAATTATAAGAAAATACTACGTCCATTGATTATGCTTATATGCATGCATACAAGTCCTTCAGTTGATCTCTTAACTCCCCCCCAACCCTCCCGCGCCTTCCAGCTGTAGGATGACAGTCTGTTCAGTGCTGTTCTGCTTCTGTATCTGTTTATGTTCATCAATATATAATGGTCTTTAATATCCATAAATAAGTGAGATCATGTGGTATTTTTCTTTCATTGACTGACATATTTCACTTAGCATAATGCTCTCCAGCTCCATCCATGCTGCTGCAAATGGTAAGAATTCCTTCTTTTTTATAGCAGCACTAGGGGCCCGGTGCACAAAAATTTGTGCACTCGGGGTGGAGGGAGTCCCTCAGCCTGGCCTGTGCCCTCTCACAGTCTGGGACCCCTCAGTGGATGTCCTATGATGGCCCCAGTCTGCCAGGCGCCTTTTGTGTGTGTGTGTGTGTGTGTGTGTGTGGCCACTGGGGACCTGCCCCCAGCCGCATTTGAGGCTTGGAGCAGTCCTCCTGTGTGTGTCTACCTGCTGGGGGCCTGTGCCCAGGCACACTGTGGAGGCTTGGAGCAGGCACCCCCTCTATGTTGATCTCTCAGACTCTTGCCCTCCCCTGCATGTTGTTCTCTTTTTTGAGCTGTGG